>JAMJFZ010000435.1:24980000-25150000 GCA_026225945.1 Cricetomys ansorgei | reverse complement strand
TGTGTCCTCTGCCAGAAATGCCCTCCCCTCAGGATTCTTCATGACTCCTCCTTCCAGGTCTTGGCTCAGGAGTCATTCCCCTCCCTCCCTTCCTTCCTTCCTTCCTCCTCCTTCCTCCTCCTCCTCCTCTACCTCCTCCTCCTCCTTCTCTTCTAAGACTTTTTAAATCTCCCATTTATGTGTTTGGGGTGCATGTGCCGCGTGTGTGCAGGTGCCTTCAGAGGCCAGAAGAGGGCGCCGGATCTCACGGTGCTGGAGGTGCTGTGCACCCGGTGCGGGTGCTGGGAACCAGCTTGGGTCCTCTAGAAGAGCAGCAGGTGTTCTTAACTGCCGAACCATCTTTCCAGGCCCAGAAGTCACCTTCTCTGGCCACCCTTGCTTTAACCAACAAAGCAGACACGGACGCTCCTTGTCCTCATCCTGATAATAAAGCTCTTGTCAGTGTGACCCACGGCGGATGTACCCTTCTTGTCTGGTCTGGATTTTGTTCACTACTGTAGCATGATTGCTGAGTGAACGAAGAACCCCCAGCACCCTATAGCAGGACATTATGGGAGGTAGCAGTTGGGAGGTAGTTATCCTGCCAAATGGGGCAGCCAGCATCTTCAGCCAAGTCAGCCTGTGGCTCCACCTGACTCTTTTACCTCCCCTCGTAAGTTACCTCATTACCTCATTCCTCTGGAGTGGTCCTCGGGTCCCAGGATAGCCCCTCATCGGCAGACACTACCCTAGGCTGCAGGGAGGGACCACAGTGGCTGAATCACCATGAGCACAGGTGAGCGGTGCCGAAGCCAGCAACTCAGGGCCCACCTGCGGGGTCTGGCCGCTTCCGCATGGCCAGGTGATGTATGACCCACTGCCCTGCCAGGAAGTGATGGCAGATAAATGGGCAGCCTGGGGGCAGGCTCAGAGCCAGGTGCTGCGAGCAGTAAGGAGGCAGCTCCTGGCTCTGGAGAAACCATTCCGGGAATATCACCTCCCTGACCCAGGGCATGATGGGAGGCAGAGACTGTCTTGGGCGTGGTGCCCATGTGCTAGTCTTTAATGTGGGGCAGAGCGGGGAGCGGGAGCTGCAGGGGGATTATTGCTCCCAACTTCCTCATCTATAAAATGGCCAACAAGCAACCAGGAAGAGACAACATGGACTGTCCACTGAGCGACAGCCCCGGGCTCAGGCCTGCTGCAATCCAACACTCCAGTCCTGGTCCCTAAAACCCTGCTTCTTCCCCTCTACACCTCCACATCTGAGCCCCTCCCTTTCCCCCTCCCTTGGCCTGTGGAGAATCAGGCCTGGATAGCCTCTGGTTTACCCTTCTTCCTGTCTTTCAAACGGGAAAACTTAGGAGGACTTGGCAAGGTCAGGGCCAGACGTTAGGAGACCCCCTCACGGTCTGTCTTCAAAGGAGGCTTCTCCCCACCGTGGCCCCTGGGTGACAAATGCCAGCTGCCTTTGCTTCCCAGCAGGGATCAGGGACAGCCAGGGCAGCACTGGGTACAGGGAAGGGGGCTGGGGGCCAGTGCAGCTGCTGTGACCGAGTCGGGATGCGCCAGACGCCTCTGTGAGCTCTGTCTGCATCCAAGGAGACCAGGACACAGGCGGGCGGACGGTGTGTCCTTGCAGGCCGGTTGGAGACGGGTGAGGAGGGGGGCCATTCTGGGAACCCAGGCTGCCTGTGGGGCCGGGCAGTGCCTCTTGCCATCTGCTCCCTTATCCTGCTCCCCAGAGGGTCCCAGCCCCAGCCTGGGGCCTCCATGGCGGTGGATATATGACACAGTGTACACAGATGGATCAGGTGGAGCAGACAGGACTTGGTGGCCAGGATGCCGCACGGACATGCTCGTAGTCACTGGCTATGTGTGTGTGTGGGGGGGTGTATGCAAGGATGGTCTGACATCTGGAGTTGGCAGCGCAGATGCAGACATGTGTGGACACGTGAACCAGTGTGAATGGCCACATCTGGATGGGTGGTGTTTGGTGCACACGTGTGTGAATACGCACTCAGCGTGTATTAGGTGCTACTCAAACGGCCCCAAGCAAGATGAAGAGGGCCAGCCACTGTCAGACGGGGAAACTGAGGGCAGAGGTCTGGCTCAGGTTGTGGGATCCTGCTTAGCAGTCTAGGGAAGTGGGCTCTGTCTACCGTCCTCACAAGGCAGCAGTCAGGTTAGCCCTTCCGTGAGGGCTGGAAAACGACTCGGTGGTAAAGAGCTCTTTTCCAGATGACCCAGGTTCGATTCCCAGAACCCACATGATGATCTCTAATTCCAGTTCCAGGGGATCTAATACCCTCCTCTGGCTTCCTCGGGCACCGGGTGGACTCGTAGTATGCAGACATCCACGCAGGCACTGAGCAGGAGGCAGGGTTGTCCCTGTGGGCTGGCCTGCGGGAGGGCTTTGGCATCAGAGTTGGGCAGGATTGCTAGGGCAACCCTGAGCTCGAGTTCCTGCTTGAGACCACCTTTGGAGAGGAGACACCTCTCTTGGGGGGGTCCCCCTATCCGAGCCTCAGTTTTTGGAATGGAATCCCCTTCCCTCCCAGGTTCTTTCTGGAAAGAGCTTCTGAGGTCTTAAATACCATATCCTTCCATGAGTCAGGGCTGAGGACCCAAGGTCACCTCAGGGACGACGCGATGGTCTTGAGCACCCTGGGCTGCACCTGCTCAGGCTCTCCCGCTGGGCTGCCTTCTGGGAGAGGAGAGGAGGCTGGGGCGGGGAGCGAGGGGCGAAAGGGACTCGGGGCTGGGCAGCAGGCCTTCTGCTTCAGTTAGTGAAGGGATTTGTCATTTTAATGATGTGATATTTCTTGCCTGGCTCCTGTCGGTGGTAGTGTGAGGGAGACAGCTGCCTCCAGGAGTGAGAAGGTGCGGGGTGGCGGGGGCTGTCCCGACACCCGAGTCTGTCAGGCCCAGGTGGGTGAGGCTGGGACTTAGGGGCTGGAGGGGCCAAGAGCCCTCGCTCCGGGCCCACGTTGTACGTTGCTCTTGGGAGAGACTCCTCCATCTCCAAGCCTGTTCCGTCTCTAGAGTGGGACCCGCACCCGCTCCCGGCGCTGACCACTGTTGATTCCAGTTCGATCCTCTCCGGACCCCTGCCCTGCCCCACCATGGACCGAGGCCTTGCATTTGCCGTCTCTTTCTCAATCCTAGGGCTTTGTAAGAGCTGCTCGTCTGTCTATCTGCTCCTCCATCGGGGCAGAGGATCACCTCTGTCACCCTCTGTCTCCTGCCACCTTAGTCACGGCGGGGTTAGGCTTGGTACTGTGTTGCAGCACACAGTAGGTCCTGGATAAGTCTGCAGTTGTTGAATGGTGGGATGAGCAGCCACAGACCCGCCCTCTCGGTCCCCGAGGACAGCTTCCCCAGCGCAGGTGGCAGTGGCCATGAGGGTGGCCTGGCGACGGCCTATCCATCAGCCTGGCTCTGTGCCTGGCCAGATGGAGCTGAGCCCCTGGAGGGAGGGGAAGGGGAAGACTCACAGTAGGTGGCAGGCGAGTGGGCGTGCCCGCCCAGCCTCTCCCAGGATCCCCATCCATCATGCTGTCCCGGGGACTCTCAGGGGAGGTGAACAGGCCCCACAGCAGGCTTTATTTATTTATTTCCCTGAGACAGAGTTTCTCTGTTGTAACTCTGGCCGACCTGGAACTCACTCTGTAGAGCAGGCTGGCCTCGAACTCACAGAAACCTGCCTGCCTCTGCCTCCCGAGTGCTGGGACTAAAGGTGTGCACCACCAGTTGCCTGGCTAAAGCAGGCTTCTTAGGGTGGTTCCTCCAGGAAATTTCAGCTCTGTAGCACCAAGGGGAAACTGACACCTAGAAGAGAGTGGCAGAAGTTCAAAACAGGGCTAGACCAATGGGCATTCGAATGACAGGTCCCAGACACTCTTGTTTGCCCCTCAGGGAGTCTCTGAGAGCTGGGAGCCCACGGGAGCAGCGTACCAGACAAGCACAGTGTGTGGCACACAGAAGGTGCTAAGGCCAGGTCATGCCCCCAGGCTAGAGGAGGAAGAGGTGACCTCCAGTGGATCTAGGCCACCAGGGGAAGGAGACTTTGACAGATGCTCTTCCTGCCAGGGAGGCTGTGGGAGGATCGGCTACTGATGACCCGGCCCTCAGTGCTCACAGCTCCGCTGGCTGACCAGCTGGCCTGGGGACCTCCATGGTGCAGCCTCTCCCAGCCCCCATGCCCATTTGCTGGGATGTCGCCGCCTCCTCCTCAGCCTTTTGATGATGGAGAGGAGTCCTTCCACAGCCATTGTTCCACCCGCGCTGCACAACGACCCTGCAGCCTGAGATCCTCATCCCAGCAGCCAGGACTCCCCCAGCCAGTATGCATCGTGTGTGCGACTCCACGCTGGGCAAGGCCACTTGCTCACCCTGGGCCCTGGGGAGGCTACAGGTAGGTCTGAGCTGTGCCTTCAGCACAGGCCTGGCGGGATTATGGGCCCTTTGGAGCCACAGGCTCCCTGGCGGCCGTGGGCGTTGCTCAACACCAGGCGCAGGCACGCGCTTTTCCGGCTTTGTTTCATTTACTCGTCCACGGCAGACACCGATGGTTCTGGTTCCAGCTGAGCAAACCCAAGCTCGAAGAGACCACGTGCCTTTTGGGAGACGCTGTGGCGGGGGAGGGAGAGCAGTGTTGGCCTTCCTAACTTGTGTGTCCCACAAGCACCCTCCTCTTCAGCGCCCCTGCCCCAGGGGTGGGGTAGCCCTGGGATTGTCCCCCCAGGATCCGATGCTCCCCTGGACAGCACAGGCCACCCTGGACGTGTCCCACACGCTGCTGAGGACTGTTGGCCACATCTGGGTAACTCGGAGAACGGACTCCTGTCCGTGGGGATAGAGTGGTTTTCCTCTGAGACTAGCTAAATGCAGGATGAACCCAGGCATGGGAGGTGATGGAGCTCAAATCTCAGCCGTGAGACGTCACACAGGACCCGAGCCCATTTACTCCCCTGTCACACAAATGAGCATAGCACACAGAGCCCTTCTGGCCTCCCACGATGCCACGGGTGAGGACAGCTCCACGCAGGAGCTGCTGCAGCTCATTGGGCCTCTCCTGGGTCTGCTGTGAGGGTTAAGGCCTGATGAAGAGCATAGAGGCTGCTTGCAGATCTCTGAGTTCGAGGCCAGCCTGGTCTACAGAGAGAGTTCCAGGACAGCCAGGGCTGCATAGTGAGACCCTGTCTTAGCGCAGAGGCCAGCCAGCAAGGTGACTCAGTGGCTGGAAGTGTTTGCTCCGCACGTTGGGGACATGAGACTGCTCCCTAGAACCCACACGATAGACAGAGTCAACGCCATGGTGCGGGCAGCTTCCTCCATCGCTCACACACACGCAATAAACATAACAATAACAATCATCATAATAATGATGATAAAGTAAAATATTGGAATACAGAGTCTTGGTATGTGTGGCGCACACCTGTGATCTGAACACTCGGGGTGAGGCCACTGTAGAGGAGCATCTGGAATCTTTATGTTAAGAAAAGCTTTTTGGTTTAACTGACTAGTCACTAGAGGTTCCTGTTCCCCCCGAGCTGTGGTGGAGTTGTTTACGAGTTGGCTTTGGAACGCTTGGTGCAGGTGGCTGTGATTTGGTCGGGTGCAGTCGTTCTGGCACCTGTAGCTTGTCTTTGGGATTGCGTGCCGCGTGGGTTTTTGGGAACTTCTGGCTTAGGACATAAAAGGTCTGAAGCCCCAATAGTCGGGTGAGTCCTCAGTTGGGTTTCTGTGGTTGGTTGTTGTGAGAACAAAGGTTGGGGAGATTTGAGCTTAGGACAGCCTAAAACAAGGCTGTGAAGAGTCTGTCTTTCTCTCTTTCTGTATTAAGGTCACTTGTAAAAGCGGTGAAGATTTCCATCTTTCCTTCCTCCTTCCCTAAGTGAAACGATTTTAGCGTACTGCTACAAGCCGCTGTGAGTCTGAGGCCAGCCTAGGCTACCATATACAGAGTTCTGGGCTAGCTGGGGAATACAGAGGGACATCCTGTCTCAAGCAAGCAAGCAAGCAATGCCGAACGAACAGTGTGAATCTGTAATCCTGGCACCGTGGCGGCAGAGACAAGAGGTCAGGAGTTCGAGGTCATCCTCTTGCCTATTACAAGTTTGAGGCCAGCATGGGATGTATGAGATACTCCCTAAAAATAAAAACGAATGTCAAGGGCAGCACAGGCTACTGCTGTCATTAGTCTTACATGTCTCAGGCCTCAGAGCAGGTGTTCAGGAGACACTGATCCTGGTTCCTGTGACCACAGGGTCTGTGTCTGGATGGGAGTGGCTGGGGTTGTGGCTGGACGGGTCCTGGGAAGCTGGGGGAGCCCTAGGAGGGGCTGAGCTGTCCAGCTAGTGGAGCAGAGAGACTCTAATGAAGTGAGTTAGCTCCAGGCCACACTGATTTCACATCTCGGTGGCCACTTCTCAGCTGGTAAATGTCACTGGAGAGCAGCAGATACGCCTGGCAATGGCCCAGCTGCAGACGGGGGTGGGCCGGCTGTCGGGCTGATGATGCCCTGGGGATGCTGATGCAGGGCCAGGGTCCCTCTCCAGGGACTCCCCTGCCAACATTCCAGGATGGCTGCATCCTCCAGGCTGTGACCCTTCACCAACTTGGGGATGCTTGTAACCTGTCGGTCCAAATTCTGACCCCACAACAACTCAAACTCCGGGCTGGTTCTTGGCTGGCCACGTCTGTCCCTTTCTTCACCTGCGGCGGGTCCCCAAGGGGCCCAGCTGCCCTGGGTCCTGAGTGGGCAGTAGAGCCACACGGAGCTTTTTGGGCCTGTGCCCTCCCTGCCTCGACCTGTTGCCTTTGATAACTGACCCAGGACGAGCAGAGTACACAGCTCTAACCACACAGCAGGGCCTCAGTGCACTCCTACTGCAGCAGGTGTTGGCTCAGAGCCGGGGCTCCCTGATCTCATTGGTCCCAGGAAGATCCTGGAGTGGGCCCGAAGGCTGAGAGGCCAAGCAGCTCTGTGGGCCAGCCCATCCTCACACGGCCCTTGTGGACCCTAGCCTCCCACCCAGTACATCCCAAACCAGCCTCTTGCTCCTTCTCTCAGGGGGCTGTGGAAGTCGGGTGTTACCTTTCCTTGGCTCATTGGCCTACCCTGCATGGGGGAGCTGCAGGGGAAAATGGGGCTCCCTGAAGATTTGGAGGCACAAGAAAACCCATCTCAGATGAAGGTAGAGGAGAGGCGTTCACTCCCCTCTATACTCCCTTTTTTCTTCTACTTGAAACCCAGTCTCCAGGTCTAAAACCTACAAAGTTCTGCCAGACACCTACTCATCCCGGACCAGATATAGTTTAAGCACCTGCTTGGGCTCCTCCCCGAGGAACCAGGGCAGTCGCCTTGTGGCTGACGTGCAGCAGCCAGTCAGGGTCTCCTCCGAAAGGCTGAGACTGCCACATGGAGACCTCTCTGGGGGGCTGTGCCCAGTGAGCACCATCCCCGAGTTAGTGGCGGGTAGCTGCTACTTCTCAGCACCCCCCACCCCAACTCCCTTCCTTTCCCTTCCTTCTCAACTTGCTCTGTGAGGTCTGGGCCCCAGGCTGTGTGAGGACTGGCCACAGCAAGGCCTGCTGAATGTTCTGGCGGGGTGGCTCCAGGATCCCGGAGAGAGGACACAGCTCCACTGGGAGCTGCTCCCTGCCCCTCATTTTTGGCATCTGGGGGACCTTTCCACATGGAGTGGGAGTCTCGGAATACCCTGCCACTCTCCCCCTCCATGGGAAAAGAGGAGGGAGCAGAGAAAAGCTGTATTAATAAAAGAATAGCACTGCAACGAACTCTGCGCTGGTGTGCGGCCCGGAATAGCAATGGGCTTTCTCAAGGCAAACAGAACTCCCCAGGTGTTAATGCAAATTCACTCGCTTAAGATGAAAGAGGGTTGTTCCCCCTTTGCTGGTTAATATGAAGGACTTAATAGATTCAGCCTAGGGGACTGGGGATCTCAGCCTGGGAGCTGAAGGCTTGGAGGAGGGAGGAGGGGA
Organism: Cricetomys ansorgei; assembly: GCA_026225945.1. Classification (NCBI taxonomy): domain Eukaryota; kingdom Metazoa; phylum Chordata; class Mammalia; order Rodentia; family Nesomyidae; genus Cricetomys; species Cricetomys ansorgei. The sequence continues at coordinate 25,142,011 of JAMJFZ010000435.1, read as the reverse complement.
GGGACGGGGCGTGGTCCCCCGTGGATTTCCAAGCAGAAAAACTGTCACTGCAGGCTGGGCTGAGGACTCAGCTCAGCCACCCCATCCCAGTCCTGACTGACAGGAGCTGGGACTCAAGAGGCAGAGCACTGGGAAAGTCTGGAGTGGCCATGCCAACATTCTGTCTTGGGATCTCCATTAATCCAAGGGGCTCTAAGGCTCCTGCCCAAGCCGTGCCAGAAGATGCAGGGCTAGGAGAATGTGGCTAGGTGGGTACTCTCAGCAAGGCCAAGCGTTAGTTCCCCAAATGGTGACACTTGACAGAGCCTAGGAAAACCAGTCCATTAAACTGAAACTTAGGGGATTCCAAAGTTCTTGTGCAAACTTGCCCTTGTACAGCCAAGGCACAGAGCCCACTCAAGGCTGCACAGCTAAAGCAGAGAGCTGCAGGGGCCAGAGCCTGCCTGCAGCAGCTCCCCAGGGCTTTCTCAGCCTTCCTCCGGGCCTCGGACCTGGACTGAGCCACACAGCCCGGGGAGTCTAGCCTTCCATGCAGGCTTCTGAGAGAGAGCACTGCTCTCCTCTGGAAACCTACTGAGGACCTGGCAAGGAAAAGGTGGAGTGGTGCCATGCTTAGCTCCCAGAGTTGAGTGTCAGGACCTCTAAGAGGTGTCACCTGGACTCAGCTGGGGACAGAGAGAGACTTGGAGACAGCCAAGCTGTGCTGACCCAGTGTTGGTTAGAATTTAATGGCACAGCAGGTACCTGTCACAAGACACCTCCACAGCCTCTGCTTTTGTTTACTGGCTTAATTCCTCCAGATCAAAGGCTGCCCCTTCCTCCCCAGTGTGTGTATGGGGGAAAGAATTACATTATTTATATTGGAAGTGGGCAAGGTTCTGTGGGGACCACTCCCTCACGCCTGGTAAGAGAAAATTGCACTGCCACCCCCGTCTAGTGTCTGCTGCATGAGTCTTTCAACCTGGGTGCCACGGACAGGGCGGGAGCTCCACAAGCAGAGCTGAGCGCCGTCCATCCAGAGCTTCTCCCGCCTGAGCCTCCAGTAAATTATTGACCCAAGTGGGCCAGTAAATTATTGACCCAAGTGGAGAGTATTAATGTGGCACAACAACATCCTTCCCGGGCAGCCCCAGGCCGGGCTATCCATCATCCCGTGGGCTCTGCAGCTGGCACTGGGCAAACACTGAGGACAAATAGGCCAGATGCAAGGTCATTAAGCTCCAGGTGAGGGGGCGGGCTGGGGCCCACATGGGGCAGTGGGTAGGCCCGGTGCCTCCGGGCTGTGACCTCCTCTGGGTCACCCTGGCTCTTTTCTCTGCCTCCTCCTGCCTCAGCCCTCCAGAAGGCAGTATGCAGAGAAAGCCGGCATTCTTGGAGTGACATGTCTAGGTCCTGCGCTTAGAACCTTCTGGGTACCATTAGTCTCTATAAAACCCTTTAAAAGTCCCATTGGCAGCACACAAATGTGAAACCTCCTGCCTGGCTTGGAATGGCTAGATGGCTAGTAAATGGCTGAGCAGGTGCTGGACCCCAGGGTTGCTGGGTTGGGAGTCAAGGGTGGCTTTGAGCCCCTCTGCCAGGAGGAGACTTGTCCCCAGTGCTGGGGTAAAGAAGGTTCCAGATGCCAATGATGGCACACACCCCACTATCTCAGCACTTGGGAGGTGAGGCAGGAGGATTTTTCTTAAGCTCAAGGCCACCCTGGAAAGAGAGCCCATCTAAAAACAATAACAAAAACATTGTTTCTTCATGCTGTCGCTGTTGTTACATGCCCAGATGACATTTTTTCTGCGATATTGGAATCTTTAAAAAATTTGGCTTTGGAATACTTAATTTTTTTATTGCTTTGGAATACTTTTTTTTTTATTACACATATTTACTGGGGAATGGCATGCACTTGCTGTGGTGCTTGGGTGGAGGTCAGAGAACTACCTGTGGACACTGGTTCTCTCACACTACCTCATAGGGCCTGGGACTGAACTTAACAGCAGGCGTTTTTACCCACTGAGCCCTCTTCTGGGTCTGGGATACTTGTTTCCATTTTCCATCTGCCCGAGGGCCCTAGGAATCATGGCCACCTCTACAGAAGTGACAGAGGACCCTGCCCCGGGTTAGTGCTAGGCTGGGCAGAGCTGACAGGCAAGGCTGGGTCTTGGGTGGGTCTCGCTCTTGTGGTCCCACCTTAAGGTTCTCGGGTGGCCCTGAAGTCTACGCAGCAGCAGCAGCAGCAGCACAGATGCCATTCCGGGTTTGCCACTCCGGTGAGAAAACGGGCATCTGGTGGTAACAGGAGAGGAGCCAGAGGGTCCTCTCTGAGTCAGATGGAGATCTTGCTGTGGTGATAAACTGTCCCATCATTTGCTAGCAGTGCCCGGCCACCACGCTGGTGGCAGAAAGGAGCTTTCTCCCTGCAGGGACTGCAGCCTCGGGATCCTGCCATAATGCAGTAATGACAGGCTGCCAGGGAGCCCCACACGGCAGGGAGGGGCGGGGGAGAGCCCTCTAGCTGGAGAGATGTCTGGGCTGTCTGTGGGGAGACAGAGGTGAAGGCAGTGACTTTCTCTTCTCCAGACTGCGAGGGATTGGATCAGAGGCTGCCCAGGTCCTGCTCTCCTTCCAGACTTGGGCTCCCAGCTCTTCACTACGCATGGGTGGCTCCTAATCCGACCCTCCCCATGGAGGCTTCTGGGGCACACAGCCCTGGGGGACAGCTGCCAGACAACCCCCACTCAAGAAGCCCGAGGCAGAGGAGAAAGTGCTGACAGGGAGGTCACTGTGGCACAGGAAGCACCAAGCCACCTGCAGGTGACAGCACAGGCCAGAACCGGACACACCAGGACCCAGCCGTCTGCTGCGCAGGTGCCAGCAGGGTCTGGTGTAGTATGCACACCTGTCTTTCCTGCTCTAGGGTGAGCGAGGCAGACAGGGAGGTGGGGGCCAGCCTGGACTACACTGTGTTTCAAAGCAATGGGAATACCAGGCAGTTCTTGCTCTGCCTGATGGAGACGTTAGGCTGTCAGGGTGAGCACTTTGGGCTACTGGATGTCTTTCTTAAAAGCCAGGTAAAAATATTGCCTTCAGCAGCTTCGAATGGCCAGTATGTAGAGCTATTTCTCTGCTTTGACTGTACAGGAAACCAGACTACTTCTAGTTTTCAGAACAATCAGCTGGACGCTGGGGCACACACCTTTAATCCCAGCACTCAGGAGGCAGAGGCTGGCGGAGCGGGGTTCAAGGCCAGCCAAGGTCACAGAGAAACCGTCTAGAAAAACGGTATGTGTGCATTTGTGTGTGTACATGCGCATGTGCGCACACGCACATACATCTATCTCTAGACTTGTATTTAAACTCATCTAATACAACTCATTGGGCAGGGGATACAGCTCAGTCGGTGCCTAGCACGCCTAGGTGTAAGCCCAGCACCACGAGTCAAGAGTGCTGTGGCCATGACCGCGGTCCCGGGACTCTGGAGAGGGGAGGATCAGGAATTCAAGGCCATCTTCAGCTGTGTGGTGAGACTAAGGATAGGATAGCCTGGGCTACATGAGACAGTATCTCAAAAAAAAAAAAAAAAAAAAAAACAACCAAAAAACAGTTTTGCCAGGCACAGTGGTGCACGCCTTTAATCCCAGCACTCAGGAAGCAGAGGCAGGTGGATCTCTCTGAGTTTGAGGCCAGCCAGGTCTACAGTTGAGTTCTAAGACAGCCAGGGCTACATAGTGAGGGATCTCAAAACAGTGTGGTCTAACCAGTTATAGACTGTATATTCAAAGCTAACAAAACATTGCTAAACTTTTGTGATTGTTATATTGTCATTCATATATATGTATGTGTGTGTATGTATGTGTGTATAAAACATTATATATGTATGCACATGCACGCGCACACACACACACACACACATATATAATGTTTTTCCTGACAGAGTTTCTCTGTTGTAACTGTCTGTCCTGGAAAACGACCAGGCTGGGCCTCGAACTCACACAGATCTGCCTGCCTCTGCCTCCTGAGTGTTGTTTTTGAAAATAGTATGAACTCAGACTCTGGGAAAATGTGTATCGAGCTGTGCATCAGTCAGTGGTGGGGACAGCTCTGAGAAGGCCTTGTTAGGTGACCCGTCACACAAACGTCACAGCGCGCCCACACAGACCAGCATCTGGCCACGCAGCCTGATGGAACCACTGTCCTGGATGTGAGCCAAGGCCAAAGACACCATCAGGAGAGAGCATGACTTATTCAGTTTATTATTTTATTTTTGGAGACAGGCTGGCCTCAAACTCAAACTCCTCCTGCCTCAGCCTCCTGAGAGCTACACGCTGTGCTGTGCAGTATTTTATTTGTGTGTGAGCATCCTGCCTGATGCATATATGTGGCTCAGAGGTTAAGGGCATTTGCTGCTTCCAGAGGACCCAGGTTCAGTTCCTAGTAACCAATGGCAGCTCACAACCATCTGTAACTCCAGTTCCAGGGCACCCGATGTCTTCTGACCTCTGTGGGCCACAGGCATCATGTGGTGCTCATACATGCATGCAGGTAAAATACACACATAAAACAAAAATAAAGCTTAAAAAAAAAAAGACACCAATGACAGACTAGAGCAGCTTAAAATTTTTATTAAAACAATCACTTAAATTACAGTCACCACCCACCCTAAACAGAAAAGAGCTTCATGTTCTGGCCCTGACAGGAATGCTGTGGGCCTCACAGAAGAGCTGACTGATAAGAGACAGAGGAATGGAAGCCATGGGCACTGCTTGGCCTCAAGGCACCAGGGAGGCTGGACCCCTAGTGAAGGCTGCTGGACCAGGCGCCTCGAGGCTCTGGCCCTGCTGGCAAGGAGCAGCCAGTCACTGTGCTGGCTGTCAGCCTCTGGACTTTTGTGAAAGCCAAGGAGCAAGAGAAACCTGTGTAAAAGACGACAGAACAGTCCACGGGAGTGGTCTGCAAGGCCCGGCAGGCAGAGCCGAGTGTGGCCAACGGCAAGGCCTCAGTGTCCCGCACTGAGCAGTGACTCGCTGCTCCGGTATCAGGTACCCCAGGAGCCACTGAAGCTAAAAATGGCAGAGCCTGGGCTGAAGCCTCTTCCTCTGCACTTTAGAGATGTAGCTCCTTGACTCTTAAGCCAGAGGCTCCACACAGGCTCTGCTCCCAGCCCTTCTTCTACTGGAGCTGGAGACGCTCTGGGGACCCCATCCTCTTTCCAGGGGAGCTGAGGTACTCCTGATGGAGCAGGTGTCAGGCAATGGTTACACCTGCCACTGCCCGGACACCAGGGCTCCCACATGGCTGTGTAGCTTGGCATTTCCCAAATTTGAGACACAAACAGTAAATTAAAAGACAAGGCCTGATATAATTTTCATAAACTAGCAAGGTCCTGTGCCTCAAAGCCACTGTCAAAGACTAAGTTTACAGAGAGAAAAGAAAGTACTGGTGAAGTCAGGGATGGGTTTCAGGCCCCAGAAGACAGCTCAACATCAGAGCCAGGGCAGACTTGGCTAATGCCCAGTCTCAGGTCTGGAGGACTTTCCCTTGGTCTTAGGTTCCAGACCAGAGTCCTATCCTAGGTGATGCTCAGGTGTGGCTACCCACAGCAAAATGGCCTAATGTGCAGACAGCCAGCAGGAACATGGTAGAGAGCCTCAGTTTCTCAAAAAACAAATTGCACTGTGGAGCATACCTGTGCTCTCAGCCCCTCAACTCACTTGTCTTCAGTTATACACATCTTTTTGTGAACAGAGGCAAAACACCTCTCTGTTAGGACTCGAAGGGCCCTGACTGGCCACAGTTGTAACACCAGCCATGGAGCGCGTGAGCCACAGGGTATGCATGGAGGCAGCCCCAAGGGCTAGCCTGTGACCACTGACTGAGTGGACACCTGTGTCAGGCCCCGGGAAGGAGGGACAGAAGGGACACTGCTGCATCTGCAGGGAGACACGGGTATTGGAGAGAGCCAATGGAGGCCTAGTCTCTGGTGGGGATGTGAGCAGGAAGCCCTGGCCCAGGGCATGCAGGGAGTCAGCACACCCTGCGCTGTCAGAGCCTTGTGCAGGCTCCACTGGCCTTCTGGGCCTCGCCAGCCACCACCCTCGTCACAACATGTCTGAAGCCTCTCCCAGCCACAACTGGCCTGCCTGCCTCCAGCCATCAGACAGCTACGACACTGCCTCAGGGGAGCCTGGCTGAGGACCCATCATTGCCAGTTCTGAGCTCACTCAGGCTGTGCACTGCAGTGTCTGGTCCTCACTATGGAGGGAGGCCCACCCCAGAACCCCAGGGGGGAGCGGGGAGCACCAGCACGGCAGATCTCAGGCAGCCTCCACACTGGACTCCCACAGCCACTCCCAAACCAGGTTCTGGATGTCGGCAGCAGACCCTGGGACACTCACACCTCAGGACCTAGGGAGCAGGAAGGATGGCATCCCATGCATGACATACTTCTGAGAGAGAGACGGAGGGAGAGGGAGAAGGAGAAGGGAAAAAAAAGATAGATGCAGGCCAGGAGAACCAGAACACCTTGAGAGCAACTGCACACGAAGGGGACTGGGTCCTCTATTCAGCTGGGGTTCCCAAACAAGCCAGCATGCTACTGATGGTTCACATGGGGTTGGGCCTGTCCTGTCAGGAGCAGCAGAAGTGGCAGATCTGGAGGTGGCCGGGTTACCAGCTAGAGTTCTTCAAAGAAGGCCACTCGGGACTTGGCGCTCTGCAGAGTGAGCTGTAAGAGAGGAGAAGACGCTGAAAGCGGGGCCGGGTCTCCCAGCACAGCCTGCCCCGCTGCAGGGAAGGCCCTCAAAGGTGGCTCCCAGGGCAGAGAAGCCCAGCCCAACAGATGTTCAAGACACTGGTGGGCAGGCCCAGTAAGGGTCCAGAGTCCCCCAGGATTCAAGGACATGCCGGAAAGGATGGCTGGTGGACAGACGCACCTCAGCAGGGTATGCCTGTCACGGAAGCTGCTCCCAGGGGAGGGAGTCTAGTTTGAGAGTCTCATGTTTCTGGCTCTCGAATGCCACCTCTCGCGTGCGCTATCGGCAGTGCACCCGCTTCTCTGGGCTGAGGCCCAAGTTTGGCATCACAAGCTGCTCAGTTCTTACACTTAGGGCAAGGCAGCATGGCCTCAGGCAAAGAGGGCCTGTGTCAGATGAGAAGAGCCTGCTCTCTCTGCTCCCAGTCAGAGTGACTCCAAAGCAGACTTGCCCATGGCCTGGAAGCCGAGAGGCAACAGAATCTCCATGAATGGCAGGCCCAAGTGGGACAGGTGTACTGGGCAGTGCCGACAAGTCACCCCAATACCTCCCAGGATACCACTCGCGAAGGCCCGAGGCTGGGAAATGGAGAAGAGGAGCAGAGATCAGGGCCACTCCGGGCATGGTAAATACACCTCACCAAGTCCCTGGCTCTGGGGTCTCCAGCTTCCACCCTCACAGAAGCATCTGGCATAGGCACCTATTTCAAGCTATTGCTGAAATGGAGCTCTTGGGGCAAGATTATGTGTTCTTTTTTTTAATTTTTAAAAATTATTTTGTGTGTAAGGGTGTTTTGCCTGCATGTATGTCTGTGCACCATGTGTTCAGTGACTGAACTGGAGTTAATGGACAGTTACAAGCTGCTATGTGGGTGCTGGGAATTGAACCCAGGTCTCCTGAAAGAGCAGCCAGTGCTCTTAACCACTAAGTCATCTCTCCAGCCCAAGATTATGTGTTCTTAACGCAGCTCCAGGGCTTCCTAGAATGGCGTGTGTCTTGGCAATTGTACACGGTCCATCCTCATACCCCAAAACGTTTACCCTGTGCTTGGCCCTGAGGAGACAGAATGGTTGTTGAGTGGATGGAGTGCGATATGGGCCACAATTTTAACTGAACAGGAGAACAGGCTGATTCTTTTTCCATTGCAGCTCACTGTGTGGCCTCAGTGGACACCTGTGAGATCTCTGAACCTCACACTAGCCAGGGGCCAGGCTAGCTGGTCTGGTCCTTCACTGGGCCCTGGGTAGTCTGAGTCTGAAGAGTCTGCAGTAGCACCAGAGCTCTACAAAGGGCAGGAGAGGGAGACTGAACCCACTTCACCATCAAAAGACAGCAGCATTAGTGTGCTCAAAACGAGACAGCTTGAGAGCCGACTCTTTAAATCCTGCCAAATCTTCTGGCCTTGAAGTTCCCGACTAACAAGCAGAATGCAAGGAGGCCTCTGAGCTGTTTTCTTGGGTGGAACCAATTCCAGCTCTATGGAAGCCCAGTTCTGCCAGGAATGGAGAGAGCTTTTCTTTGCTGAGGCAAACACCCTCCAGACGGGAACTGCATTTGGCTGGGTTTCTCCCGCAGTGCCGGCAGAGAGAGGCCAGTGGGGGTGTGCCCTGTGATAATGGACCAGAACGGTTAGGGGAGATGGTGCCAGAGATCTAGGACAGAGGCTCTCTCTGGGGAGGGTCTGAATCAGGTGTCTCCATACTTCTGGGACAACCTCAGGAGGTTTTCTGGGATAAGGAGTCTGCAGGCAGGGACAGGACTTGCCCATGTCTACTTCCAGTGAAACGCAAGCACAGCGGGACCTGAGAACCTGTCTGGTACAGTAAGCAGGTCACTTAAACCCACGGGCCTCAGCTCCCCACCGTGACACAGGGCGATGCAGCCCTTGTCAGAGGGTGGCAGAGAAAATGCTCAGCGCCCACCTGGCTCATGCTGAGAACACCTCAGCTGCTATTCCTAACCATGGCACCAGGCCCTCCTAGGGGGAGCAGAGCCCTGGTTAGGAGAGATGCAGAAGGGCCACACACTACACCAGTCCCTGAGCCAGGCCAGACACTGCCCTGAGAGTCTGGCTACTTCCCCAGGCAGGACGCCCAGGCTGTGGAGGCCTCTAAAAGTCTCTTGCCTGTTTCCACAGTGTTGGCTCCAAGAATTCCTGGATCTTACCTAAGCCTGCTGGCTGTCCCCTCAAGGTGCCTGGGGAGGGTTCTGGCACCACCTGACTCCAGTACTCAAGCATGTACTTGTTAGGATGCAGAGCTCTCTGTTATGGGAAGATGTCCTACAGAACCCACCAGTGTGCACTGCAGGGTAAGATGACCTCTTCTCTCACTGGAAGGGGCCTATCCTTAGCGCAGAGGAAAGCACAGGCTAAGAGCACAGCCAATACTGCAATAGCATGCAAAAGAGTGGCCTTTCAGGAGCCCCAAGGCTGATAAATCCTCTGGACAGGGTAGCTGAGCCCCTCCTGTGGTCACTGCCCACTTCAAAGGGAGGCCTGACCATACAGCTCCTGGCAAGTCTAACTCCATCAGGAAACCCGAAGTCTGAGGAATTCATAGCATGAGCTCACTTCCCACTGCAGAAATGCTTCCAGTGGCCACCTCTGACTGCTCCTCCCTCGGCAGTAGCCTTTATCTATAGACATCAAATGCCCTCCTCCTGGCAGGACCGGAGGGCAGCGCTCATGCAGGAGGGAGGCAGACAGCAACTCAAGGGTACTGGGGAGAAGCCTTGAGCTTTTTTTTTTTTAGAATGCACTCAAGGTACCTGCTGGGCCCATGAAGGAGGCACTCCAGAGCCCAAAAAGTCCTTGTCTTGGGGCACTGCCGCCTGTTTCTGTCAGCTGTGTCCCTGGCGGGGCACTCTGTGGGCAAGCCACCCCACAGGATCTACCGGCACAGGCAGGGCCTATCCTAGGAAGCTGGCTACCACATTCACAGACACAGGCAGCAAGTGTTCGTAAAAGCAAACGCTCAGGCTCAGAGGAAGTGGTACACTTTGAGCCCTACATAATACCAGCTGACAAACTTCCTGGGTTCCCTGTGAGACACTCACATCCAAAAGTACACAAGCCCACGGCAACACGTGTTGCTCAGTGATAGATCTCTATGCATAGCACAGCAACACCTCTGCTTGTAAGGTCCGGAGAGTGCGGGTGACTCCACTGAGATTCCAGCCTCAGCAGGGCGGCAGTGGCACACGCCTTTAATCCCAGCACTCAGGAGGCAGAGGCAGGAGGATCTCTGTGAGTTCGAGGCCAGCCTGGTCCACAAGTGAGTTCCAGGACAGCCAGAGCTACAACAGAGAACCCTGTCTCAAAAAACAAAAAAAATCAAACAACAAAAAAAGATTCCAGTCTCACTTCCTCTCATGGGAGCCTCATCACGGCACAATGAGTTGAGAATTGAACCCACTCAAGTCCTAGCCACTAGCAGAATCCCAACTATAGTGCTCATAAGCGCCAACTATAGCATTCATTTGGCCATGGGAGTGTGGGGTGTGGAATCCCACTGCAGGCCCTGCTCAGGTCCTGTGCTCCATGCTGGGGACTCTGGGACCTGCCTCGGTCTGGTGACCCTCCCTGAATCTTCCTGTGAAGAGCTGAGCTGAGCTCGTGCTGACCAGTGACTACTCTGCTATGCACAGAACTTCCAAACTCACACTGGATCCAGACATGGTCAACCACAGGCATCTGGACAATCAGGCCTTGCTCCTTTGGGAGGCTGGAAACCACGAGGAACCTGCTCAAAGTGCCCAACCCAACGTGCTCTCGCCAGCTCCCCAAGGATGACTAAAGAACAAGCAGCCTCCTCACCAGGCTCTAGGCTGACCTGCTGCTCTCTTCCAGCTGTCTCTTCATATCTGATTAGAATCAGCCCTGTGAATAATACAGGAGGAATTAAGTTCTCTCTTGACTGAACCGGCTGTTCGAGTCTGTCACTAATCCAATTCCAATTTGAAGAGACCAACTTCCCTTTCTTTCTCTGAGGCAGATCTACGTGGTCAGTTTTTATCACATGGGCCTCTGATCCCCTTTCCACCTCAGCAAACACAGGAGGCAGGAGCCACCTTTCCTCTGCCCACTAATGACCAGGCTGTGGAAAGAGACGGAGTGGGGGTGGAGGGGTGAGGGGAGCCACTTAGCAAAGCAAGGCCCCCTTCTGCTCCCCAAACTGTGTGTTATGAACCTAAATGAGCTTGGATTTGGGAGATGCATCTGTCTCCTTAGAAGACCGGAGATGCCAAGCACGGCGTGCACACCTGCGGCCCCACGCCTGGTAGAGGTGGAGTGCCACAGGTTCGAGGCCAGGCTGTCCACACAGCAGGACCCTATTCCAAAGCCAAACTCAACCCAAACAAACGAACAGAAGACAGGAGGCTAAGCCAGGCACACTGGCACACGCTTGTAATCCCAGCATTCAGGAGGCGGATTCAGGAGCATTCTAAATAGTAAGTTCAAGGTTAGACTGGACAACATAGACTCTGTCCTACAAAAAAAAAAAAAAAAATTGGAGGGGGGCTGGGTCAGTGACTCAGTGGCAAAGCCTTTGCCTAGCATGTTCAAAGCCCTGGGTTCAATTCCCAGCACTGCGAATAAATAAGTTAAAAGTGAGGGGAAAAAGAAAGACTGGCCAGATATGCTGGTGTTAATGTTTAAATATCAGCACTAGAGAGGCAGAGGCAGGAGGATCTCTGAGTTTGAGGCCAGCCTGGATTACATAGTGAGTTCCAGGCCAGCCAAGAATACATAGAGAGACCCTGTCTCAAATAAGACAAAACAAAAACAACAACAGAAGACTGACTTTTCCCACCTTTAAGAAGGACCTGCTTCCCAGCTGGTTTCCTCTAATCCATGGACTCCGTCAGGATGCTCCTGAGAAACAGCTCCAGGCTGCAGACAACAGCCCCGAGCGCCTGGGACCAGTGCTGATGCCTACGAGGGACTCTACTTACCAAGGCTCTTCCAACGCTGACCCCAAGAGTGCCCCCTGCTGGAGACCCACTGTGTGAAGGCAGACTGCAACTGAGCTATCTCTCCTCTAAAAGTCCTTTTGGGGGACCATTTCCCCGAGTGACAGGAGGATAACGAAATGTATTCCCGCATGAAGCCTGCAGCAGCAAGGCTGCTTGATTAAGAATGAATTACACTTTCATCAGCACAGAAAGAAAATTGATTCACAAGGCTGCATTGTGACAATCTTGTCTTAGCGCAAAAGGGAGTGGAGAGGCAGACAGGACAGAGCCACTTTGGTTATCAGTGGGGAGAGAGGAAGCTCTACAATTAAGCTGAGAGAACAAAACTAATCAGGGCACCAGGATTCCTTAAACTAGTCTCTGGGGGCCTCGCCTCAATCCACTCATCCCCAGGGAGAAGAGGAAGATGGGAGGGGGGCATCTAATTCATTTTAAATAATAAGACCCACAGTGCTGAACCCACTTTAGATACTAACCTAATAACTCCCAGTGCTGAGACTCAGCTCGTCCCATAAAAATGCAGTGGAATTGAAATGCAAGCCCTAAAATCATGTTATACTTCCTCTCCGCCACTACATATTGAAAATGAAGGCGCGGGGGAGGGCGCAGACAGAAAAGGACATGCAGATTCTCTGGCGAGAGGATCCACAGGGGACAGGCAGACTCTGGAGCAGAAAGGCGACAGTCAGAGCCAGCACCAGCAAACTCAACATGATCTGTTTGGGGGGTGACAACATCCCCTTTCTACTCTGGAGTCACGGTGGGGAGCGCCGACAAAGGGAGGCCCCTGCCATGAGCTGGGTACATAAGCTCTTCTGCAGTATTGCTAGTGACAGCTTGCACCCAAATGCCGTCTTTACCATGTGTGCACAGAGAGAGCTGTCCACATGCTTATCCCTAAGCAGAGGTGGAAGAAGAGGCTACATCCATCCCAATAAACACATTCAATTCCTTTACAGAGAAATCTGCCCAGGGAATCCCTGGGGAATACACTCTGCACTAATCCATAGGGACCTACAGCAGCAGCCAATGTGCCTAGCAATGTCTGCCCGTGTCTCTGCTGCCCTGTGACGCTGGAAGGGCCTTTTGCTACTCTGTTCTTCCACCTAACAAATGAACTCATCGGCCTGATTCACCTCACTGGGCAGGTGAGGCTAAATGTGCTCTACCAAGCACTCTGGGCCAGAGCCTCAGGAAAGAGGTCCAGACATAGTGATGCCACTTTTAAATTGCCAATCTCCAAACAGAAATCATGGCAAGGCTCTTGAGAACAGAAGCTGAGCCTGCAGAGTGAGTTTGCATCTGGCTCTTCCCTCCCACTGTTGCAGCAACAAATCAGGTGCCCTGGGATCACAGCGCTGAAACAAACAAACATATCTTCAGAGCCAAGGGGCCAAATGGAATGTTTATTGCATCAAATAAGGCCCAGTAATGGCCACAGGAACTTTCAATAGTCACAAACATTCTAGGCCACAGGCGGGGTTTGTAGGCTCAACATCCCCAAAGCAAACTCCTTTACAGGGTAAAGCTTCCCAACCCAAACCAAGACCGGGCTGTAGTCTCAGAAAGGGGCTGTCTGACCCTCTGTCTGCAAGGACAAAAACCACAGCCCTCAGCAGCTAGAGAACTCTCAGAAACTCATGTGTTAGGAGTAGCTTTCAGCAGTGAGCCCCAAGAAGAGCTCTCTTAAGACCACTCAACATGGGTGTAGGGATGCACACCTTTAACCCCAGCACTCAGGAGGCAGAGGCAGGTGGTCTCTGTGAGTTTGAGGCTAGCCTGGTCTACAGAGTGAGTTCCAGGACAGCCAGGGATACGTAGAGAGACCCTGTCTCAAAAAACAAAACAAAACACTAACAGAGCAGCTCTTTAGGCCTCTGTGTGCTTCCGCGGAGCCTGGGAGCTGAGGAAGGGCCTTGGGGCAATGCAATTTCTCCTGGGTGGTCTATGCTCCCATGTAGCTTTGCTGCTGCTCCCACCCCACTTCTCTCTCGCCTCTTCCCTGAATGCAACAGTAAAGGAAGGAGATAGTTCCACCAGACAATGCCCGATTTCTAAAGCAATTAGGGTCACAAGGCCCACAGGTTCACAAGGAAGGCTAGACATATGAACTGTGCATTAAACTTCTCAGCAGCCATCTCTGAGGCTGGCCATGTACACCAGAAGTAGCCGGGGAGGCCCTGGTTGCTTGTTTTAATTGTGGGGGATGCCTTTCACGAATACTCAGTTTCTCCCTGTGATTTATCACTTCTCCAGGTGCCTGAAGTGTTCTACTTCATTTTGCAAGCCCTGCATCTCCAAAGGGACTCTGCAGAAATTGAAGATGACATTGGACTTTTATGTCTTCCTGATCCAGGAGAGGCAGCCTGGCTTCCCATAAACGTCAAAGCTCTGCTTTTCCTGCTCCTCCTCAGTGGGAAATGCGGTCGACACTGACCATCTAAACCATCTATAAATGAAGTAAGCTCTCTCAGCTCCACAACCCCCATAATTTCATCTGTCAACTACCTTTGAAATCCTCTGCTCTGTTGGAGGTTATGGGCATGAAAATGACTTCTTTGCTGGCTCCTGGATCAGCTCCACATCAGAGACTGAAATAAGAACCTGAGAGAATGGCAGGTCGGCCCGCGGGCACCAGCTCAGGGGAACTCACACCTGGCTACCGCTGTCCCCAGCACTGTGGCTCTGAGGCCCTAACACTCAGGCCTACGGTGCTGTGTGCCCACTCAGCTGATAGCTGGGTTCACTCTGTAACTCAGGGCCCAGACGCCAGAGGCATGTGTCACTCCCCAAGAGGGAGATGAACCCTGGTCACCCAGGGCAGCTTGCTGACTCAGACGCAAAGGCCACGCCACTTGCACTGATCACCAGTTGGGAACAGTGGAAAACGTAAGGACAGAAGATTAGCAGGAGGAGAAAAAGAACGGAACCTTGCGAATCCATAGCAAACTGGAAGAGCCAGAAGAGCTAACTTGGCTCTACAAGTTTTTCACCTCTGCCACGTGTGCATTAACATACCTAATTCTCACCATCAGTAGTGGGTTTAAATGAGGTAGCATAACCCACAATTCCACTTTCTTTCACCATCCCCGGCCCACAAGCACACGCTCCTTTTTGTGCTGTGAAACCCTCACTGTGCACTAAGTGCCTCATGTGACCGCCCTTTTAACCTCACAGCAACCCTGGGGGTCAGGGAGAGGAGAGGAGGAGGATGACTATGACGATGATGATGACAATGGCGACTCAAGACAGGGTCTCACTGTGTAGTCCTGGCTGGCCTCAAACTCAGAGATCCGCCTGCCTGGGATGAGAGGTGTGATCCTGTACCTGGCAGAAGCTTATCTTCGTGATCTCTGTGCTGCCGGCCCTAACGTGGCCTCACTTGTGTAGGAGTGCTCTTCCACTGAGCTCCATCCCAGTCCCTTTTATCTCTCTGAGCCAATATCTTTCTTTGCTACTGAAGATAGCCTTGAGCTTGTGATCCTCCTGCCTCAGTCTCCTGAAAAGCTGATTTATAGGTGTGAGCCATTGCCAGGCTTCATTTGTCTTTTACAGGTAGAGATTCCGTTTGCCAAGAAAGCAAAAACTGGGAGCTGGAGAGATGGCTCAGTGATTAAGAGTACCAGTGGCTCTTCCAGAGGACCTGGGTTCAATTCCCGGCACTCACATGGTGGCTCACAACCACTTCTAACCCCAATTCCAGAGGATCAGACGCCCTCTTCCAGGTTCTGTGGACACTAGGCATGCACACACTATATAGACATACATGCAAGCAAAATATTTATACACATAAAAAATTAAAAAATTTAAAAAGAAAGCAAAAACTATTAAGAAAGGCAAAGAGAGCCCACTTCTTAACATTCTGAATGTGAGGTTCAAAAGAAAGCCAGGACAGTGGCTAACTGGGGCTATCAGAAGCCAAAGCACAAGCTGCCTCCAGGCTCACTCAGTACTTGCGACTCTTCTCACCCCGCCCACTACCCTAAAGTCTCCAGCTCACGGGCTTCCCTCCCCCAGCTTCTAGTTCTTCTATATAACCCTGCCAATTCGGCCATGCACTCTCTAGGCCCCCTCTCTTGCCCTCTCTTGGTCTCTTTTGCCCACACTGCCCCCTCCCCCCACAGTCCAGTATGCTGAGAGTCCAGGACTCTCCCTGCTCTGGACTCTCCAGATGCCTTAGGCTGTCTGTCCTTTCCTTCACATCGACAATAAAAACCTTTCCCCCATGCACACCTTGAAGCAGTCATACCCTCACTTTATACACTGAGAAGCCCAGCCCTTGAGTTAGCTCTGGCCTTTCACAGCTTCCATGGGCCTGCTGAGGCCATGTTCAAAACAGCTTCTTGGAGAGGCAGAAAAGTGAAAGCAAGAACACCACCCCTGGGTTATAGAGAGACCCATTCCCTGAAGAAACCTGTAACCAAAGCTCATAAAAACAGAACAAAAGGCAATGTAGGCTAGTTTGGACAGAGTAATGGGCTCTCAGGATACTGGAAACTCTCCAGTCACCACCAGCCTTTACATCTCTGTGGTGGTTTGAACAGGACCCCCCCCCCCCAATAGGGTCAGGTACTTGGATGCTTGGTCATTAGGGAGTGGCACTGTTTGACAGGGATTAGGAGGTGTGGCCTTATTGGAGGAAGTGTATCCTGGAGGTGGGCTTTGGGGTTTCAAATGATCAGGCCAGGCCCAGTGTCCCTCTTCCTGCTCTCTGCAGATCCAGATGTAGAACTCTCAGGTTCCTCTCCAGCACCATGTCTGTCTGCAGGTCACCATGCTTCCCTCCACGATGATAATGGACTAAACCTCTGAATCTGAGCAAGCCCAATTAAATGCTTTCTTTATAAGAGATGCTGTGGTCATGGTGTCTCTTCACAGCAAAAGAAATCCTAAGATAATCTCTCATTCCCAATGTCAAAGAGGAGCTTCTACCTCGACATCTAGGTACCCACACTTCCAAAGCCAGAAGGGACCCTTTCTGCTAAGCTATTTGGTTCAGACAGTGGTGGGAATGACGTGAGAGCCACCTCTACACAGGCAGGTGCCCATCAGTCCTGAGCCCTGGCCTGTAGCCATAGGGGCTGCCAATCCCTAGTAAATGAAACATGCCTCAGACACCCTGTACACGGAACCCACCACTCCCTAGTCTAGAACTGCTGAGAGAACTTGCATCATACTGAAAGCCAAGTTCTTGCTTTTAGTAGCCCCTGCTTAAATCAGAATTATCAATTAAATGGAGCCTAGCAGTCTGTTTTGAAAACAACTCACATTAAGACATTCATGTGAGTGAATGAACGCGTAACGAACAGTTTCCACACGCAGTCCCTAGCCGTGAGAAATGCACTGCTGACGACCTAACCCTAAGGGAAAGTCGTAGACTGTGCTTTTTGCACAGACCAAAATGGCTGCAACGCCACCAGGTAACACAAACTTACACGACCGCCATGGTGCACTTGGTCTGTCACTGCCAGATGTCATTATGGGGCCATGGCTATATGTCTAAGAACAGTACGGGAAACAAAAAAAAGAAACTTTCTCTGTTTGTAACAACTCAGTGGGACTGAGGATCAAAATTAGGACCCGAAGGATGTAAATATTCTATATCATACACAAAAAGACGAACCGACATTCACACAAAACTTCCTAATTATATGCAGGGAATGTCTGATGCATTAGGTGAAACAAATCAGGATTTTCTGCTTGCCCTGTGCTAACCAGAGTTCATGTACTACCACGGATCCACTTTGCACACCCTGGTGCCATGGAGTCACCCTAGGGCAGAGATACACCTGCCCACCTGTTCTGATACTGCTCAGGGCACACACTGTATGGAGTCAGGGTAACAATACCAAAGTGGGCAAGTAACTGAAAAATAGGAGTCCATTTACTCAGTCAGGCTCAAGTGACACTCAAATTAGCGGTCATGCCATGGATTCTTGGGACCGCTGTGAGCTCTCATTCACCTGATGAAAGAGCTACCTGGGACTTTCATAGCCCTCCTTCGCTGGGACAATGAGCAAATATGAGTCTCCTGGGCAGAAGGCTCAGTCTCTTCTACTTGACTACAGTGAGGATGCTAAGGGGGTGGCCTCTACTCCTGTCAGAGTCGGAGGCACACGGGCACGGATCCAGGGAGTGCCTGGGAGTCAGATGTAAGAGGCAGGTGACATTTTAATACTGGGCAAAATAAACCCCTTCTATTGCCCAGGCATGGTCAAAGAATAATCTGCAATGCTGTAATTAATTAACTCAACACAAATGTTGCCTGCTCATCTCTTGGGTGTCTGCAATGGACTGTTGCATACGAGATTGTCTATGCACAGTTCCCTCCACGCTGTAGGAAGGAGGAAGCCAAAGTGGCCTTTAGAGCAGCCAGGGAACAGCCAGCTCACTGCAACTGGCTTAAAGACGCACCAGTGTTCTGGGTTTGCTGCCCTAGGGAGGAAGAGGGGTGTGCAGAGAATGGGAAGCTTGGGGGAATGAGAGT
Organism: Cricetomys ansorgei; assembly: GCA_026225945.1. Lineage (NCBI taxonomy): Eukaryota > Metazoa > Chordata > Mammalia > Rodentia > Nesomyidae > Cricetomys > Cricetomys ansorgei. The sequence continues at coordinate 25,123,804 of JAMJFZ010000435.1, read as the reverse complement.
GAGTGACCCACGCCCAGAAGCCACCAGCTGTGAGAAGTCTGCAGAGTGCACCACCACCACTGAGTAGGAGTTATCTTGTACAGGGGACACCAGTCTTAAAAGCATCAGGATTGACCCCACTTCCATGCTAGAGTTATCTATCAAAGGAGCACACCACCAAGAAGACAAAGGGCTTGGAGATAGATCTGACTGGACAGGAAGCCATGACCTTCCCCAGCCCAACAGGGACACAAGATAGACAAAGCAACGGGCCCTGCAGCCCAGCGACATGCTCTTCAGAATGAGGCAGCCTTCTGGACCCTGGAGGCTGGTCTGGGCCCCCCAGGGTGGACACCTGCTCTCACCCTCAAAGCATGCTGTGGCCAGGCCCCAGGCTTCACCTGCCCTCGGGAGGACTCTGCGTGGCCCGAGGACAGAGACAGGCAAGCTCATGCATGGGTTAGTATCACAGACGGCAGGACCATCACCACAGACAGAATACCTGGGAATAACCTACTTTGAGGACTCAAATGCAGATAGGTCTTCTGCCTTGGGCTTGAGGCTAAACCAGCAAAATAAAATGAAAAAACAAAGACATACCCTGTGAAATCAAAATGCCACACGTGCCATTTGCAAAATGCTCAGAAATCGAGACAAGTGACTTCATGTACTTTCACAGCTTGAGCACCGGCCTCTCTGGTTCTCAGCACCCAGGCTTTCGTGGCTGAGAGCCCAGTTCACCGGAGCAGCAGCTCAGGAGACTGCTCGGGTGTCAGGTAAGAAGCAGGCAGGATGAAGGGTCTGCAGCTGCTCCCTCAAGGATGACCGGCTCAGAGGCCCAATCATGTTTTGGCTTAAGGGTGGAGGCCTCCCTATTACCCCCCCCCTTTATTCGACAGGGTCTTATGTAGCACAGGCTGGACATGAATTTTCCATGTAATCAAAAAATGACATTCAATCCTCCTGCCTCCTGAGTTCTGTGGGCCACCATGGCTATTTTAACTCCTCTTTGACATTTAATAATTAGTTTGAAAGGAGAAATCCAGAAAACAGGAGCCAGAGGAAAGGGGGTATGGGGTGGCTATAAGAGGTCATCAGGCCTCTACTTGGCGTCCTTTATAACGTGTGAAGAAGTAGGGCTCCCGACTATATCTACCAGCGATGGCAGGGAGACAGAGGCTTCTCAGAATTTCAGTGACAATTTAAATCACTGAAAACAGAGTCCTTGGACTGGAGACTGCTTTATAGACTGAGATAGTGAAATGTAACCACATTAGTTACCATCCAAACTCATGGAAAGGGAGATGGGGGGAGGGGTCCTTATTCTGTAGTCTAGGCTGGCCTTGAACTTGCAATTCTCTTGCCTCTGCCTCCTGAATGCTAGGGCTACAATTGTGTGCCACCATACCGATCACTTTATAACTCCTATTTACAGGGCAATCAGCTAAAGCAGAGTATTAACTGCCCAGAGAACCTTTCTGCTTTGCCCAAATAAGAGATACATATTCTAGGGCTGCAGATGAGTACTGAGTAACTTCTAAATCCCTAAAATGATGAGGACACTAATATCAAGAGAGAAAGGACTCTGTGAGACTTACAAATGGAGTCTCATCTTTTTAAACATTAAGGTTCTCCTATATACTTCTTTTTAAGGATGAAAAAGTTGGGAGATTCAGAATATGATCTTACACAAAAGACCAGAGGGGACTCCATTCAACAGTCTCTAATTCATTGTGCTTTCTCATTAAGTAAGGCAGCGTCTTGGGCACAGGTCCCATTGGCTTTAAAGACAGAGTCACTTTACTGTTCAGTGACAGATCAAAACCTACCCTCAAACAGGGACTCATCTCATCAGAGCTTTTAACACAAGCTCTACTTCCATCAAGCCAAAGGTTCTTGGTCATTGACAGATTAAATTCCCTTTCTAATAGGAGCTGAAAAATTCCTAGCTAAGTACACGTTAATAAAAAAAAAAGGCAACAGTCTAATAACCGGGTCCCGAGGACACTGGATCCAGCCATACACTTCATTGATAAACGTCTTGCTCAGCAGAACCCAGGGGTCTCCGGGTACCTTTTTAATGGTGTTGTGCTTGCTACTGGTGCCACCCCTGTCGGAGTTCTCGTTGTGTAGGATGTCCAGGGCTGTCTCTCTTTCTTTGAGTTTCAAGGCCTCGATCTCTGTCTTGAGTTCATTGAGCTGTTCTTGCAGATGCTTGCTCTTCTCCATGTACTCCACTCTGCGGTGGGAAGAAGTCACGCATCAGGACTGGGCAGACACTGAGGCATGGAAGAGATGCTCCAGGACTTAGAAATTGTTCGGTGTGGCAGCCAGGAGCTGAAGCCTGGGGTACACCTCAACTTGGACACTCAGAAGCCAAGGGAGCTTGTGCTAGCCTCTGAACTGCCATGCATCTCTTTCCCCATGAGTACAGTTGGGATAATAATTACAGGGCCTCTGGTCAGGAAGAAATAAAGTGTACAAAGAAAGCCCTGTGCACATTTTGGGAGTGCGCTACAAATAACTCATTCAACAGACAGCTTTCAGTTCTGTCTGAAAAATCACATCAAACCAGCCTCCTGAGCCCCAAACACTCTTCTGCCCCACCGTGCTTGAAGCAGTAGACCGAGAGATCTCTTCCAGCAGGCCACACCTCCTCTCCCAGTTATTCTGAGACCTTTAGGAAAAGATGGCAGACATTCACTCAGCCAGCATAGGGAAGAAATAGGTCTCCTCTCCCACCTGAAGGGTTAAAGTGTTTAACTACAAGAGCAGGAACAGAAAGCTATGTAATATAGGGGAACATTCAAAAGGGATTACAGTAGCCAGCCAGTGGGCTCTGCCAGCCTGTGCAGGGCAGCAAATGCTATGGCTGAAAGTCTGTGTCGCACCAATTTATATGTGGCCACCAACTCAACGATGTGTTAGGAGGCGAGGCCCTGGCAATTAGTTCATCAGCCTCATGATGGGCTTTGTGCCCATAAAAAAAAAAAAAAAAAAAAAAAAAAAAAGGCCTGAGAGAGACCGCTGGCACATATGAGCACACAGCGAGAAGCCATCTAGAAACCAGGAAGAAGACTCTCATTAAACTCCGAGTTGACAATACCTTGATCTTGAATTTCTAAGCCTTCAGGACTATGAGAAGTAAATTTCTGTTGTTTATAAGCTTTTCAGCCTCTGGTATTAACAGCCAAACACACTAAGACAGTAAGAAAATACAAACTATAAAAAACTAAGACACAGAACAGGATGTGGCCTTATGCTGATCACAAGCACATAAACACATACATCTGGACAATGAGAAAGGGACTCAGATTGATGTTAACAGCAGCAGCTCAGTCAGCTTCTTAGCTGTTCCCTCAGTATGAGGGCTCAAAGGAAGATAGCCTGGTTCAAAATGGTTCATGCTGGGCTCCAGAGAGGAAGGAGCTTCAATCCTTGTCCTATTGCTCATCAACTATGTGATGCTGGGTGAACTCACTAAATTAGTCTGTTCTCTTTTACACAACTGGAACACTAAAACTGTTTTGGACATAGCGCCTGCAATGTAGCCCAGGCCAGACTTGAATTTGCTATGTAGCCAAAGATCATCTCAGAATTTTGATCTTCCTACCTCTACTTCCTGAGAACTAAGATTATTGGTATATGCCACCATGTCTGACTTATACGGTGTTGGAGATTGAACCCAGGGCTTTGTGGGTGTTAAGCAAGCACTCTACCAACTAAGCTATATCCCCAGTTCCTAAAACATGCCCTTGATGCTAGTGGGATGTTTGCTAATTAGTATGCATTAAATGAGACAAATGCTAAAAAGCCCTGGTCCTCAGTCCATAGTGCCGCTGTAACTGTTCTCTGCCAGCTGTAGCACCATTAATCAGTTTACTTCTGGCTCAAGGAACAAGAGGGACATTACTTAGATTTTATCCACAGCGGGACTCCTCCTCTGCATCTCTGCTCCACTTCCGCTGACCACAAATGGACCTGCTCTTGCTAGACTGAAACTCCACTCAGGGTTGCCACACAGGAGAACTCGTCCCACCTGGCCCCTGGCTTTTTGCTCAGCCTAGAAACTCTGCTCTTGTCTTTTCTCTTCACCTTTGTTCTAGACATAGGAAGCACTGCTGAAGAAATGGCCAGAAGAAAACTGTAGTTTAGTACTGTGCGAACAAGTCTGACTCAATGACTCCCCACAGCCCAGTCCTAATACTCAGTCAAGATTTGAAACACTGTAAATTCCAGACCACTAATCAAGTGTTATTTTTATCCTGGGACATTGACCGCTGTCCTGATCTGTTATCTTTAATTTCTAATTAGGATATTTGTTCTCTAGTCGGTGACAACAAAGCAAACCTTTGCAGGGGTAATGACTGGCTGCTGCGGTGACCTCAGTGTCCCCAGGCCAGAACTGCTCACTCATGCTCATGACTGCCCCAGCAGGCCAAGAAGGTACGTACTTTTCTTTCTCTATCTCCATGGAAAGCCTTTTCATGTCAGTATCCTTGAAGTCGAATGACAGGCTGTCACCAATCATGTCGAAGCTTGGTATGTCAGGAGGCAGTGGTGCTGGGATCGGGTTCACGGGCTGCCAGTGAGAAAGCTCAGATTAGGAGGTTTAAGTTACACAAGACAAAGCCCTCTTCACTCGATACTGCCAGGTAGGTCGTCCCAAAGCACCAACATTCAGACAAGTCACTCTTTTGTCCTCAAATCTGATCACTTCCATGATCAGTTGAATCAAACACAAACTTGCACTCAGATTTTCATTTAAGAAGCTCCCAGATATTGTGCTAGGAGCTGGAGACACAGAGACAGGCTCCCTGGCTCCAAGCAGATGGAAGTCTTGTTCAGGAAGCAGATGTGCTTGCAAATCCTCACAGTTAAGTAAGGTGGACACTAGCCAGGGGAGGAATAGACACTGAGGTCGGACGGGGTCTGCTAGGATGCTGCTTCCATGGAGACCAGTGATGGGTCAAAGGAGAAGGCTGCCAGGCAAGAGACATGATGGTATGCAGGGCGGAGAAGGTCCAACAACAGCACTGGGCACCTGCGGTGCCCCTGTGGAGAGGCTGGTAAGAGACTGGCTTTGGACCAGAAAGGCTTTGCTGTATGTTAGGTGCTTAGATTCAGAAGACAGAGCCAGAGGAGGACATGAAGTACAATAAGTCATTAGACTTGCTTTCAGGACCCAGAACAAGAAGTCCCCTAACAGACAGCCCCTAACTGCCTCTCTAGTATCCCCATAAACAGTACTGCTCCTTAGCGCTTGGGCCAGGCCAGTTTCCCACTCATGGGCTTATATGCATATACCCTTCTTTCTTTCCCTCCCTGCAGCTCCTCTCTCCTCCCTTTTCCTGTCACCTTCTGTGGAATGAGGGATGTGTGTGTTAGGTAGGAACTCTACCACTAAGCTATAACCTCAGCCTCAGTCTTTCTGTTGTTTTTGAGATGGATCTCACCACATAGCCCAAGCTGGTCTCAAACTGATGAGCCTTCTGTCTCAGCCTCCTGAGCACCAGGACTGCAGGTGGATGTCATCATGTCTAGCAAGTTCTCAACCCCTTCAGTCTCTCACCAAAGCCCTCTAGGCCCCTCTTGGCAAAATGGCTGCTCCTTCCCTTTGCAGTTCTTCAGGATGGTGCACAGTGCTACCGAGCGCTACCGGGTCTTCCCCTCAACCCCGCCCGCAGAGACCCTGGCAGTCACGTCTTTTTCTTTCTATGTCTACAAGCTTCTTGAGGGCAGACTGTTCGGATCTTTTACTGATCTGGGACAGTGTTTGGGAAGGAAAGGAAGCTCTGAACTTTCACTTATGGCAAGGAGGTGTAAGGCAGGACGTGTGGAGGGCCACACACGGCTCTGAATGGGGACATCTAGGCCCTCCAGGCACCGTTTTCAGGGCTGAATGCTGGGTGTAAGTCCGGTCTGTGAAGTGCATCAAGATAGATAGTTATAATTTAGGCACGCCTATTTATCTTATATTTCAAAAAAATTCCCAGAAAGATAAGAACACTAGCTGTTGCCCCTCTGGTGAGAGCAGAAAGCAGCACAACCTCTTTGGTGAGTATCACAATTGAACAGCTGACCTCATGGTTCACTTATGAGAACTGATCTACTGCCAGTACTGACACATGTGTGTTCAGAGATGTTCAAAATTGCTACAGAAAACATACTAAATACCCATCCATAGGAACTGGCTAGCTAAATTACAATTCACCCATATGACATGATGTCATTAAGGAACTGGTGTGTTCTCCTCCAGGATCATTGCTAAAGGAAAGAGCAAAGTGAGAGCAATTTATAAAATTTGTTCCAATAGATGCTCTAAACACATGTATTCAGGTTCTCAGCCCAGCTGAACCTCAGATTCCACAGTTCCAGCTGACACCTGACTGTGCCATCTGAGAGGCCTTGAGAGAAGACATGAGCCTGATTAACACAGCATGCCTGAGAGACAAATAAGTGGTTGTTTGGGGTTATCTGTTACCCAGGAATAGACAAGGACACATGGCAATAGCAAACTGCTCGCATTTTCCAACTCAGACCCTGGGCACTTGCGAGTCTGTGCCATAAGTGAATGCACCGTGTGCACAAATGTGCAGTGCTGTCACGTACACAGCTGTGCAGCGTGTGCGCCATACATGTGAATGAGCTAAGTGTTTGCGCTGTGAATACACTCTGTCCTTGCCTAGAACATCCCCATCCTCTCTTCCCTGCCCAGCAGAGAATCCCTGCTCCTCTGCAAGTCAGCCGAACGGTCTGCAATCCCTGCCTCCAAAGCTGGGCTTCGATCCGGACCCCGTGCTTATCTGTCAGGACAGACTTCCCATTGACGGCTTACGTGGATAGAGAACAAGTGAGAGTGGAGAGCACAGGGAAGGAAGGGAGCAACATCTATGCATCTCGTGACCTCATTTAGTACAAGTCAGTCTCCGTCCCAGCACTGAGGTTGGCAGCTGGTCTGGCACAGCGGTAATTACATTCACTGAGGTGTAGTCAGACCCTTCACAGAACTGTATTATGGCACATGGTATATACCGACAGATGAAGATTACATTTAGTTTGACGCTAGGGAGCTAGGTAGCAAATTCTCTTGGGGGTAGAGACTACAGCAGTCATAAACATTCTAGAGCTGGAAAGGGCCAATGGCCTGTTAACGAGGTAACAAGAGAGGTAACTGACAAGTCAGTCCAAGGCAGACCAGGAGGGTCCTATCCAGGCTCTGAATTTGCTGTGTTCCCCTGAAGGCACTGGAGGTGAACTGAAGGGCTGAGAGGCTGCGGGAAGTTGCCAGACCAAAGCAGCCAAAGGCTGCTAAAGGCTCACTGGATATGTGGGCTTGGTGGCGATTTCCAAGAGCTTCTGCTTGGCTCTTCGCTCTGATTCTCGGGCTTCCTGCAGGTCTTGCTTCAGCTGATCAGCCTCCTTGGCCCTGCAAAGAAAGAGATGGCAGCTCCACAAACGGGGCAGGAGAGAGTAGACACACTACCGCCAGAGTAAGGACCCGCGTAACCCTTCGCGACGCCTACGGGAGGCAAACAAGAGCAGCGTGACAGGGACATTTCACAGGGAGCCGGACCTTTCAAAGAAAGGACAGTATTCTGGGCGCTAGTTACCTCAATGGTAAAGCTAGATCAGAATGTGGGGTGGCTGGTGGAACCAAGCAGTTCTACAAGCCAGCAAGGGCAGTGGTTTGTGCCTGTGGTGCCAGCTACCCCAGAAGCTAAGGCAGGGGAATCACTTAACCCTGGGAGGGGGAGCCAGCCTGGGCAACACAGGCAGATGCAATATCCCAAGCCTTTAACCCCAGCATTCTGGAGGCAGAGGCGGCCAGACCTCTTAGTTTGAGGCCAGGCTGGTCTTCCTAGTGGGTTCTAGGTCAGAGCTATATAGTGCCACTGTCAAAACAAACAGAACATCAGCAAAGCTAACCCACTTCTGAAACAAGTGGAGAGGAGGGAGGACCCAGAGGCACTCTGCTTGTTTCTGCAAAGGGTGGGCTGGGCAAAGGAGAGCATCATAGTCTTAACTGAGATTATCACAGCGCTACACTGAGGGCCACAGTCTTACACTGGGGCTACAAAGGACAGAATGGAAGGAAATGTCTTCATGTCTCCAGTCAACACTTGTAAGCCAAGTATCCACTTTCCCTGGGCAGGAAGAAATCCCTTCTCTGAAGGCATCTGTGCCTTGGTGTAGAGCCCTGCTCCACGGGTTAGCTGCAGCATGGAAGGCTTGGGCAGGGTTAGCCCTAGAGATCTTTACACAGAGGGTCTGGGGTGTCCAGCCACCATGGAACCATATTCTTAGAATGACATGCAAAACAGTGGTGAGAAAAACTGTAGTGAATGTAGCTTAGTAGCTAAGAGCCAGATGCTATGGGGAGTGTGCCAGTGTTTATATGAAGGCTGCAGACTAGAACAATCCAGAGCCTAGAATAGTCTACAGAATACAGACAACAGTTCGATCCTTCAACCGGGCCACGAGCTGGGGCAACCTGGTCACAAAAAACACAGCTGCTCTGCTCCCTAACTACCTGAAAACTGCAGGGAATGAGCACTTAGTTTTCCTTTGGAGGTAGATACCTGCCATCAATCTGCATCAAAAGGGAAAAGAACCAAGTTGGTTCTGTGTGCGTGTGTGCATGCATGAGTGTGTGTACGTATGAGATACACATTCTTGTGGGTGTGAGCAGGGGCAGAGGTCAATGTGGAGTATAATCCTCTATGGCCCCCTACTAAATGTGGAGATCATTAATTCAAATAGACTGGCCAGCCAGTGAGCCCTACGGATCCGCCCCTTTGCTCCCACTCTCGACTCCTGTGTCAGCTGCAGAGATATAGCACCACGTTTAGGTTTTCACGGATGCTGGGGACACAAGCCCTGCTTCTCACCCTTGTACAGCGGCACTTACTGGTTAGGCCATCTCCCTGGCCCCACCTCCCCTTTAAAAAAAAAGGTCATTTTATGGGTGTTCTGCCTGCATGTGTGTTTGTGTACCACATGCATGCAGGGTACCCATGGAAGCCAGTGAGGGGTTACATCCCCTGGAACTGGAATTTCAAATGAGTGTAAGTCACCCTGTGGATGCTGGGAATCGAACCCAGATTCCCTGGAGAATAGACAGTGCTTAACCTCTGAGCCATCTCTTTAGCACACTGCCCCCCACCCTCCATGCACACTGTTTTTTAAATGCAAAAGAGCCTCTTCTCATCTCTTTGGCTAAAAGCAATCTATGGATATGCTTAAATGCCTTTCCCGCAAACTTCACTATCAGACGGCTAGGGGCGTGCTGTGGAGGCGCGACAGAAAGGTTCCGGGGCAAGAGAACTATGTTCTCTGCCCTCCCAGTAGCTCCCATCCCACCAGCCTGTCAAGGAAGGAGTCTTGTGTCCCGTGCCCACAACAGAGTCTGAGAATGCTGTAACCAGCTTCAGAAGGGTTGGAACCAAGCAAGCAAGCTCTCACAGGCTTTAGGGCCCAGGACAGCCACTCACCTCCTCTCTGACTCCTCGGCCATCTTCAGTGCCAATACTTCAGCCTCCAGCACCTTCTGCTCCATCAGGCGCTTCTCCTCCTCTGTCCGAATGGCTGTGGCCTTGATTCGCTGCATCTCCTGCTCAGCCTCTGCAGCCTTTTGTGCCAGAAGCTTGGCCTCCTCCTCTGTGATCTGTGCCTTTTCAGCCAACAGGTCAGCTGTTTCCTCAGACCGCATCTGGGAAGCAATGCGCTCTCAGACAATGTTATCTGGCCTCCCAACACAGGGCAACAAGGACCAGTCTTGTTTAACTTTCATTTTTATGTGTATGGTGTTTTGCCTGCGTATATGTCTGTGTACCTGTACACGCAGTATTTTTGGAAGCCAGGCCTGGGGCTGGAGTTATAGAAGGTTGTGAGCTGCCATGTGGGTGCTGGGAATCAAACCTGGGTCCCCTTAAAGAGGATCCAGTGCTCTTAACCATTGAGCCATCTCCCCAGCTTCCAAAAGCCAGTCTCAATCACCCTTAATCTCCCTTCCCACCTGGAGACTCCCGTCTGCCTGACAACGGATGACATGCTACAGCTTCCTGACTATTCCACAGGGCCCGAAGGCTCCACCAGGGGAAAAACAAAAAAGCATCCTATGTAGAGAATGCATTTCAGCTGAAGCTTATGCCTGCGAGGAAATAAGCAATTTAAACTGTTCTGTCCCTTTAAATCAGTGAATCAAATGCAGAGGTGGCATGCCCACTGCCCACTCCTGTGGCAGTGTCTGGAGACTATTTTCCTGCAGTGCTGGAGAATCAAATACAAGGTAGGCTGGGCATGGCAGGTATGCCTTTGACCCAATCACTTATAAAATACTGCAGGGAAGATCGAGAGTTCAAGGGTGTCCTTGGCTATATACTGAGTTCAAATTCCAGTCTGGGGTTCCTGAACCTGTCTCTTCCCACTTACCACCCCCCAATAAAATACATAAAAACATACAGCCTTGGGCATGCTAGAAAAGGGCTCTGCCTCTGAACCACTTCCCAGTGCTATGTGGTATGTGGTGTGGTATTAGTGGCAGCCAGCAGGTAGAGGTAGGGACATCACAACCATCCTTCAGAGCAGATAACAACTCCCAAATTACAGCTGGGACTGCTCCCCAAGAGCTGGTAGGGCCAAGGCCAAGAGTCCCTAATTCAAAAACAACTCGGCTGTGAAAGTGGAGTTGGCTGCAAAGGAACCTAAATTTTCTCTGTCAAAGCAGACACAAAGAAAAGGCACTGGTGTTTTAAGAACTGGAATAAACTCATGGTCCACAGAGGCCTGACCCACACGTCCCATGCAGCCTTCAGGAGCCCTGACCCTCAGAAATCACCAGAGCTTCGTTGGCCATGGTTGCTTCTTCTTTCATCTGCAGGAGTCTCCTCTCTAACTCGTCTCTCGAGCGCTCTGCCTCCTCCCGCATCTGCTTCTCTCTGGCCAGCCGTTGCCGCTCCATCTGGGGTAAGAGAGCAGGTCTGAGTCAGAACTCCAAGGGCCACCAGTTTCTGGAGCCTCTCTCTCCATTGGGGACCTCCCTTGTGCCTTCACTTTAGGTAGCCTGGGCATTCTTGTTGTCTGCTGCCCTCTGTCCTAAACTGACTGCAGAATTAAAAGCTGCACTTTTTGAAACAAATTCCAGTAGTGACTACAAATAACAAAACCCAAACCCAGTCTCCATGTACAGAAAAAAAAGCATTCTTGTACACGATGTGATCTGACCGGACAGTGCTCTGCTATTTGGGACACGGCATACAGCTCTGCCTGCAACTCCAGTTCTCCACATAGGTCCCTCCTCCCCAAACAGGGGCCCAGGAAAAACAGCGCTCTTATCTGTTCAGATGAACCACCTGACGTTTCTAGTCCCTGAGGCCCCTTCACACAATTTCATCCACAATAGCACCACCTCTCCCTCTGCTTACAGAGAATGATAGTTCCCACACAGAATGTCACAGCGGGAAGCTGCAGTGGCTTTGCACAGTCTTGTAGAGTCCCATGGGGAGGCAACTCGGAGCCAGGCAGGAACACAGACCCATCCTCACAGACAGTACAAAGCCTACTGCCACCCCCTAGCCTTCTGGATCACAGTGTTAATTGGGCCACCTGCCAAGCTTAATAAGGGACTAAGACTAAAGACAGCACAGCTCCCTGCAACTCCAGGGCGCCAAGTTCAGAAAGCAGCAGCCAGAAGTGACCACTGTACTATTTTCTGCCTTAGATAACTTAATTATTCCTTCTTGCCTCAATCTCACCCAAACTCTAGTACCATCCTTTCTAAATATGTGGCCCTAACCACACTGCACTTGAAAGAATCATGCATACATGAGCAATAGAGTAAGTTCTTTGATTTTCCTCTTGACCTCAGTGAACAGCTTGGCCGTCTGTTCTTCAATTTCCACTGAAATACAATTTCCATTTCCATCATTCTCCTTTTGAAAATAAAAGGACCAAGCTGCCTCCCCCACCCCGTTCCCAGTCTTGCGCTTTTCATGAGACCTTTACCCTAAATAATAAAGGACTTCCTGTTTTCAAAGCAGGTCATGACTGACAAAGATCTCCAGGTGCAATCTGTCCTCTGAAAAGTGGCTCACTAGCTCCACTTGACAGACATGAAAACTGAGTCACACACTAAACCAAAGATTTTCCTGCATGGTTGCCATGCTCCACGGGGCAGTATAAGCACTATTGTCTCCCAGGGCCCAGGCCTTTAGATCTCTTAACTTCTAACTTTCCTCTGCTGAAAGTTAGGTCACAGAGGATGCTTCTTAAAGCCATCAATGCACCCCCATGCTAGCTTAGTAGCATTTTTTTTTTTCTTTGTTCAACGAACCTATACCATCTCCTCTAAAGCATCCTGAAAAGGACACTGATGGCCCACTGCCCCAGAAAGCAGAGGGCAAGCTCGCAGCTCACTGGCTCAAACTGGGTATTTCTCTCTAAAGCCTGAGGCTGGGAGCCAGCCTCTCTGGGGTTTCCAAATCAGAGAACACCACCCACACTAATTATTACACCTCTGAGCTTTCGAGTCTGAGGGGAGCCAACTGCAGCTGAAGCTACTCTATCAAACAGTTCAGCCCAAACCACAACTGATATTCTCAGCAGCAAGGCTCGAATCAGCTGTGGATTTCAGCGAGCAGAGGTCTGTGAGCAGAAAACAACAACGCAACTGTCCAGTCTGAGCCAGGTGCTGCCAGCACCGGTGCAGAGGGCCAGCCACGGTTCCAGGCAGCCCTGCAGTGAGGGGTGCAGTCAGGAGCCTAATTAGCATTCCACAGCACACACTGAAATGTCTTGTATCTGATCATCATCTAAGTAGAAGGGCACTCACCTGGCAGAGACAGACAAAAAGACAGCTAGACAGACAGACAAAACCATGCCTGGCTACCCTGTCCCAAGTCTGTGATAATACTTGAAGTATAGAAATGACTAAAGATCTTGTTTCTTAAAATACGCTATTGGAACCTATTATGAATTTCCCTTAAAGTTTGTATTGTGCTTATTTATTTGTGTGTTAGTGTTCGTATGGCAGTCAGTTTCTCCTTCTACCGTTGATTCCCAGGTACCAAACTCAGGTTGTCAGGTTTGGTGGCAACTACCTTGACCCACTGAGTGCTCTCACCAGCCCACGTGCTTGTTTCCATAGCTGATACCCCACTATCTGGGCATTAACTAGTAAAGATCCAACAGGAACAAAATAAGCAGGTGTGTCTACAACCACGGTGCACCAGCTGACAGCAGCCATCCCTTGTCTCGTAGGCCTATCATCTTTTAAAACAGAGTCTTATTGATATTCGTCATTGCTATGTCTGTGAGTGAGTGAGGGGTGTGGCACAAGCTGCATGGCACAGTGTGCAGGTCAGAGTACAACTTCGTGGAGTCAGTCCTCTTCTACCACTCCATGGGCTCCAGGTATCAAACCAGCGGGGCCAGGCTTGTCCCTGGTAAGCCACTTGCTAGCCCTAAAACAGTGTCTTAGGCTGGGCGTGGTGGGACACATCTGTACCCCAGAATTAGGGAGGCTGAGGCAAGAAACTCTCAAGCTTGAGCCCTGACGGGGCCTCACAGAGTGCCCTAGGCCGGCCAGGACTGCATGGTAAGCACACGTCTCAAACAAACTAGGGACGGGAGAGAGCTCGGTTAACAAAGTGCTTGCTCTGCTAACATGAGTACCGGAGTTTGATCCCCAGCGCCCATGAAAACGGCCAGGCACTGTAGCATACCGGGGAGGTAGAAACCGACAGAGGCTAGGGCTTCCTGGCTTAGCTTAATCAGTGAGTTCCTAGTCTACTGAGGGACCCCAGCTCAAAAGACAAAGTAGATGGCTCTTGAGAAATGATACCCAAGGTTGACCTCTGCCTCCAAAATCAAGTGCACAAATACATATTTACACAAACCAAACGAAACAAACAAAACTCAAAGGCTGACTCACCTGCTTTCTAGCCTTCTCCTCCCTTGCCTGAGCTTTCATCTGCTGAACTTCTAAAGAGTCAGCCTTCCTTCTCCTCATAAATAGGTCATGGTTCCCAATACACAGCTGGAGAATCTGTAGCCGCAGAAATAGAAAACGCGTTCAGCACGTAAATTTACTTTGCTGCCTACCAGCCCACCATGGCGCAGCATCTTGGGCTCTGTGGATCCAGCAAACCTGAGGAAGAAAGAATGGACTAGAAACAGAAGCCCTGCTGACGGCTTCTAATGCTCTCAGCTCTGGAAACACGTACAATGAGGTGCTCAGATAACCCAGGAGATAAAACACAAGTGAAGAGAGGGCACTCCACCAGTCACCAAATGTACCACAGTTTCCTAAGTCAAGACATGGCAAGGCAGATCGGGGGGGACAGGGAAGACCCACCAGGAAGTTGGGTTGGGTCAAAGGTTATTCATATGGAAAGAAACAAGCTGGCTCTCTCCATCATGCCAAAAAGTTGATCCTAGTATTTTTTAAATCAGTAAAAAAGAAAGACATCAAGTAAAAAAACACCAAAGAACAAATGATTTTGTGTGGACATGAAAAGTGACAATTTTCATTTGTCATGACATAAGGAAGGAAAATAAGCCTCACAGGGGAAGAGGAAAATAATAAAGAAAACCAACAGGCTGGGCAGCGGTGGCACACACCTTTAATCCCAGCGATCAGGAGGCAGAGGCAGGTGGATCTCTGTGAGTTCGAGGCCAGCCTGGTCTATGGAGCAAGCTCCAGGACAGCCAGGGCTACACAGAGAAACCCCGTCTCAAAAAACCAAAAAAAAAAAAAAAAAAAGAAAGAAAGAAAGAAAGAAAAGAAAAAAAATAAGAATTTAACTGAATAGGAAATTAGATTTGGTCAACAAATATGAAGCTGTAACTCACTAGTAACGATAAAATGTAAGTCAATATGGCGAGCGGAGGGCTGCGATCCACCGCAGCAGTAGAGTGTCTTCTGGCATGCACAGAGTCCAATTATCTCCTCCCTGACCCCTCACCAGAAAAAAAAAAAAGTAAGCTAAAGAGACAAGTATTTACCAAATCAAATATCATTTTACACCTCTTAGCTAGAGAAACTAGGGCCAGATCCTTGGCAGAAAAGCTAAAAATAAAAAAGATATATATCATTCAATCTGTCATGAGAATCAGGATCTCAACTTACCAGCTTATTAACACGAAGCTTTGAGGAGTTAAATTTGAAGACATCGATTTTCTTATCCAATGGCTTAATAGTAAACTGAAAGAAAGGAACACAGTTTCACGCAACACCAACGGGGAACCCACATAAGTAGCAACCACAGTGCCCTAGCCCTGCACAAGGCTACGCCCTGTCCTGGCTTCCTGGTGCCCAGGAATGAAGCCTTGCTAAGTTAGGCATACAGGGCACCAAGACTGAGGCTGAGCAGTTTGTGGCCCTAACCATGTCAGGGAGCTGGGAGGAAGTGACAGTGGCAACCTGAGTTAGACCCCATGATGGGCCTGTGCTGTAGGCCACACTGGCACAGCTCCTTGCCTTCATCACAAAGCTCACAGTCTAGTAGGACTTAGTCCAACAACAGCCAAATACTTGAGAGATAGCACCATATGTTAGTGTCTCATTGGTGGGACATGTCACAACAATCCTAGAGGTTTAGAAGATCCAGCACAAAGGGAAGGACTACAGCTGGTCTTAGAAGTATACGGCAGAATAGCTAAAAGATAGGGTGGGGGGCCTTCTAGACAAGTAATAAGAATCCAGTCTGTAGCACTGAAAATTAAGAGGAGGAGGAGATGGTGAACAGGGAAGGGCCAGGGACAGTAACCATATCAGCTTTTTAGTAACTGCAATGACGCAGCAGGCTGACAGCTAGCAAGGCTGACGGGCAGTGGGGAATACAAATGTCACCGGGGGGTGGGGGTGGGGGGGTATATCTGATGTGATAAGATACAGCAAGTTACTACGGGTTTCTGCACACGGCCAGTTGGTAAAAGATGTTAAGAGAAGGAATACACTGTGAAGAAAAATGGATTGTGGTAAAAGTTCCTAAAATCAAAATGAAGGGCAGGTGGCAACTTCCACAGGAGAAACTTAACAACAACAACAAAGGCAACTGCTACTCTGAACCACTGAAGAGACCAGAGAGACCCTAGGTTCAAGGGTACCCTTGGAAATGTCTTTAAGCTGGACATGATAACATACACCTGTCACCTTGGCACTCAGGAGGCAGAGGGAGGGAGACCACAAGTTCGAAGCCAGCCTGTTCTATATAAAGAATTCCAGGCCATTCAGGGCAACATAGACTCACTTCAAAAACAAACAACAAAAAAGTCTATCTAGATCAAAGCATTTTATATGTATATGTGAAAACATCATAATGACACCCATTCCTTTGTACAATTAGCATATGCTAACAAATATTGCAAAAGTGCATCTATATTCCCAAGAAAGACTTGAACAGCCACCCCCAGTAAAGCAGGGGAAGCAATAAATGATTGAGCCAGAGGTGCAGCTCTTGGAAACCTGCATATGGTTTCCATCTTCAGGACCACAAAATATAAAACAGAAAACAGCTGGCCACTCGTCTTTAATAATTAGTGAATTTGCTAGGCAGTGGTGGCGCACGCCTTTAATCCCAGCACTTGAGAGGCAGAGGCAGATGGATCTTTGTGAGTTCGAGGTCAGCCTGAGTCTACAAAGTGAGTTCTAGGACAGCCAGAGTTACAACAGAGAAACCTTGTCTCAAAACAAAACAAAAAAAAAAAAAAAAAAAAAAAAAGAAAGAGAGAAAAAAAAAAATTCCTGAGTTTGAGGCCAGCCTGGTCTACAGAACAAGTTCCAGGTCAGCCAGGGCAACACAGAAACACTGTCTTGGAAGACCAAAAAACCCAGAAAACGAAACAAAAGGAATGCGTTGCTTGGTGAATAAACTTACTGGGAAAGGCAAATTCTTGGGGATTTCTTTACGTTTATATTATCCAATAAGAAATGAGCGAACATAGGACAAACAAAACAAAACAGCCAATTCTTTACTTAGCTTTTGGCCAAGTTAATTTAGTCGCAGTATTGCTCTGGTATAGAATATTATTTATGAATTTCATAAGTTCATTTCTAGCCTTGCTATTGAACCCTAGAGCTATCGCTGGGAAGCCGAAAGCAGTTATGAAAACCACAGGCTCTGTGTCACGCCAGGCCGTACACAAAGAATCAACTTAAAATAAACCAACACTTCTGTTTTAGCAGGATACCTGTCATACGTAACTCCCAAAACTACTTCCTGTTATGCCAAGGTATCAGGGTCTGCCTGCCATATAAGGTACAATGGAACATGATGGTACCTTGCTCCTAGTGAGGGCACCTTAGAGTTTGTTGTGTCAGGACACACAGGAGAACCCTAGTACTTGAGCTCTCTGAAAAACAAGTATTTGAGGGACCTTTAGTGTGCACACGTGTGCCGTGTAGTGAACAGCCTCTGTGAACCTGGGAGGGAAGAACACCCAGTACTTTGTCATGTGGAGCTTCAATTTAAGACCCGACAAAAAGAACCACCTAATGTTCACTTCCAGGTACCCAGCCACAGAAACAACAGTCGGAACGTCTAGGACAATATGGCAGCCTGCTATCTTCATTTCATGTCGTTGCTGAGAGAAATACCCACTGATGGCTAATCTTGGCTGTCAATTGGCTGCATCTGGAATCAATGAAAACCCAAGCTGCCGGGCACACCTGTGAGGGATTTTCTTAATCAGATTATGAAGCAGGAAGACCTGCCCTAAATCTGAGCCATATTTTCTGGTGGTAGCCTACATAAAAAGACACAGAAAGAAACTGTGCTTTGCCTGCTTGCTCTAACTCTTGCTAGCAAGTTCATCTATCCTGTTGTAGCAACAGGATATTAGAACCAACCTCACTGGGATTACAACACAGACTAAAGCCTAAAGACCAGCAGTTCTGCAGGATCCTCGAGGCCTTCAGCACAGATTTCAACTGCAGAGATATCTAGTCTTGTGGACTGAACAACTACTGGATTCTCAGCCTCTTCAGTGTGAGACAGCCATTGCTGGACTACTTGGACAGCATGCTGTAAGCCAATCTAATGAATATCCTCTTAATATCCATATCCACCCTATCAGTTCTGTTTCTCTAGAGAATCCTGACTAATACACCCTTCTGCAAAATATGTAACCATCAGCCTGGCAGGGAGGTGTATGCCTTTAATTCCAGCATTCAGGAAGCAGAGGCAGTCTCATCTCTGAAAGCTGAAAGCCGGCCTGGTCTACAGAGCAAGTTCAAGGCCAGCTAGGACTATACAGTGAGACCCTGTTAAAAAACAAAATAAATAAAAAAGCCCCCCCCACACTTTTCCACAACATGTACCAAACACAGTACACAGGGAGAAGCTTACCACAGCCCACACTTCGAATACAAAGAAACGGAAAGCTAAGGGATCAGAAAGTGCTCCTTTTTACCTTCTTTCTGTTCTTCGGGGTTTAGTCCTGACAGGTTGAGCTGCTCGCTCTCGTTAGTCAATAGTAGGGTTTAGCCATGCTCTTTGAAAAAAGGATGCCAGTACTGTTCTGTAAGTACTTTAAAAATCAACAACCAAAGTTCTAAAGCCTAGGAATTAAAGGACTTTCACTGGCAAGGAGATGATCTGGTTTGGGAAGCTTTGGCGGAGGAGAAAGGGGAAAGGACCTTTGGCAGGACCACGGCACCCTAAGTGGCACCTGTAGCACAGACTGTCCTACCTCCTTGTCGCTGTAGGAGATGTTCCGGATTTCATTCCATGGGAAGGAGATCTTGGGGGTCAGCCTGTTCTCAGGGTCATAGATATGGAGCCCCAGGGCGTCCACGCCAAGCAGCAACTCTGTGCCCTTTTTATTCTGCAGAACCAATAAAGAGCAGCTACTGTCAGCTTCCGGCTGGGGATTTAATTCAACTTTCTAAAGAATCTGGCACACGCTGTTACATTTGACAAGCTTCAACAAGTCCCAACAGAAACCACAGCTCTCTTGTAACCCAAGAGGCTTCCAGCTTCTGGATTTAGGGAAGCAGAGGCAAAACAATACCATCTTTGTGATTGATGTGTCTCCTGCAAGTGTGACTGTGCACCCAGGCTCCCGTCACTGGCTCGGTGGCTAAAGAAAGGGTCATTTAAATGTTCTGAGTACTAGTTAAATAACCAGATTATCAAAGGGAGAGCCCAAACCCAGCACTTGAACACTGCTCCCATTACAGGAAGTGGTAGCTTCAGGGTGCCACCGTGACTTGGTGGTAGTGTTCTTGTCTGGCGTGTACAAGGCCCTGGATGTGATCTTCATCATCATCACACACACAAAAGCTGTTGGAGTGCTAGAAGGAAAATTTCAAGTCTAGGGACTAGACAACCTCATTTCAAGTTGCAACACAGTCTCAATGTAGCTTTCCCTCTTTTTAACTATACCATACCCTAATATGGTAAAATGTTAACTGTAGCAGCTAGGTGGTGGGTATATATGGCATTCACTAAAAAGTTAATTTTCCCATATGTTTCAAATGCTTGATAATTAAATGTTGGAAGATATATAAAAATGAACTATATACAAATGACACTTCAATGAAGCTATTTAAAACTCCAGTTAACTATATGAGAGCTGTAACTCTGAGAGCAGGCCTGGTCAGCAGTTAAGTACAGCCAGCTTCAGGGCCCTGGCAGGCAGACCGATTTGCCAGTGCAGTAGTTTGGCCTTGGTTGTGGAGCGAAGCTCCCACACACAAAGACATTACAGCTCCTGACCCCTTGCTGACAACAGGACCGGAAAGCGGATGAGGGGCTGGGCTGTGACAGGGAGCTCGGTCTCACAGCAGGTGTTAGATGGGGAGGCAGCAGTCAAGAGAAATCCTCTATTGCTTCTCACACCTGACTCAGGCGCTGCTCTACCTGTCTGCAAAGCTCTTAAAACCTACGTGCTGACAGAAGCGAGGCTTGCATTCTTACATCTACAGCCCATTTTGGAAAATAAGGTATTTCCTTATGTTTCTGATGATTTAATTTAAAGAAAAAAAAAAAATTCGACCCTCTGCTCCCATCATGACTCTGACACTCTAGAGACTAGACAGGGTGGCACAAATAACTCCTCTGAAGTTGTTTTAATCATATGGCACCCTGTTAATATGTACAAGTATCTATTTGTCAGTTAAAATGTTTTAAGCATTTATCTTTCCCACTTAATGAAATAATTCAAGATCTCTAACATAAAATCACTAAAATGTCTGTATCTATCGTTCAACATAAGAAACATATAAAAAGTAGTTCATGCTCATCTGCATAAAACAGAAATATTCTTTAATAATAAGAAGCTAGTTTTTGGATGGCTGAGATGGCTCAGTGACTCAAGATGTTTACTGCCACACCCTATGACCTGAGTTTGACCTCCAGGAACCACAGCAGAAGAGAACTCTAGCATGTTGTCCTCTGCCCACCATCACCAATAAATAAACAAATAAATGTAACAAATATATATATGTTACATTATATGTGTGTGTGTATTTTTTTTTCTTCTAAGTAAAATAAATTTGTAAGAAACTCAGGGTGTTTTTTTTTTTTTGTTTGTTTGTGTTTTTTTTTTTCCCCCAGACAGGGTTTCTCTGTGTAGCCTTGGCTGTTCTGGGACTTACTTTGTAGACCAGGCTGGCCTTGAACTCAGAGATCCACATGCGTGTGCCACTACCTCCTGGTCCAAGTTTTTAAGGATTGAAAAATGCTTTTTTTTTTCTTAAAACAACTAATTGTGGTGGTGGGCTAGAGAAGTTAGTTGGGTTGACAAAACCACAGAAAAGCATCCAATTGGTTCGGCCTCAAAGAAATGAATGTTAACTACAAATTAATGAACTTTTAATTATTTAATATTTACTTATTTAATGTGTGTGTCTGTGTATGTGTGCTTACGTTACAGCACACACTTGACAATCACAGGACAGCGTGCGGGAATCGCCACATGGACTCCATGGACTGCACTCAGGGTGTCAGGCCGGGCACCGGTGCCCTGTCCACCACTCCATTCCACGGGGCCTCATGAAGCGCTGGAAACCTTCTGCAGTCTTTTTTTAACGATTGGTTTTTATTATTATTTTCTTTAGTTACGAATTTGTGTGTCTGCGCACAGGTGACCTCGGAGGTCAGAGGTGTCAGATCCCTCTGGAGTGCAGTTTCAGGCAGTTGTGAGCCTCCCAAACAGGGAGCTGGGCACTGAACTCAGGTCCTGCTACAAAAGCAGTATGTACTCAACTGCTGAGCCACTGTTCCAGCCCCCACAGCCTCCCATATTCATATCAAGGTCTTTAGGCCCTTTTTTATTATAGCGGAACATTTTAGTGTGCCTTGTTTTTTATGCAGAGAAACCCACAAAACCTGTTATTTAGGAAACAAATTAAGTAGAAAGCTATCCTTGAATACTGGAGATACTCAAAGTTAACATAAAGACTGTAGGAACCCAAAAGAAGAAAGCAAAGAGTAGCTGGAATCACAAAGGCAGACTGCAGCTGATCTTAAAGTCTACTCATCTGTGGCCAAGCATCTTAGCAACCACTCATTCGCCGGTGAAGAAAAGCTTGGGTGTATCGCTTGTGCTCTTTTGGAAGAAGCCATGGATTCACTGCAACCGGCTGCCAAATCCCCCACAAGAGAAAGACACCCTAGGGCCAGACCTGAGCGGAACACAAATGCCTTTCTCTGCAGAAGCACTGGTTCCCAGAGGCCTGGGGACCATTAATGGTCTGAATAGAAAACCAATTAGCCTCACAGTGAGAACAAGAGTTCCACCCAAACAAATTAGGAATCTATAAGAGGAGTCTTACTTTCAGTGGGCCCCAGGGAAAAACACTATTTCCAGGTGCTTCCTGGATCTCACAAGAGGCCAGAATAATCAAACATTGCATGGCCAGCATTCCAACAGGTTTCTGCTGAGAAGAGAACCAGGTCTGAGTCCCTCTGGGTACCAGTGACACTTAATTACCTCTGATCTAATTTAAAGTTCCCAAATAAAAAAACAGGCTCTAGAGCTTGTCTTCTTCTTCTCCTCTCTATCACTCAACCATAAGACACTCTGACCACCCTGGGACGAGGAAGTAACCCATTTGGCTGTGTGGGCCTGGCTCAATCTCTATCTGAGAGCCAGGGAACTTGGAGAGGAGTCAACACACCCGGATTGCAAAGTAGTTCACACCGTACATCTCCAGGTCCTGAGCTATCTTCAAATACTCCATTTCAGCTTCGTCCCTGTTAGGAGAATGGAAGACACCGTCACTGGGGCTACAGGACAAGGATGGAGGACAGACACTTGCCAAGACAAGTATTCTGAGCATGCCTCTCCTATGGACTTGTGACACCTGCAGGAGACAGGAGACAGACCAGACACCAGCAAAGCTTTTCCCAACCCAGAGTCTATTAAACACAAGCAGAATTTCCCATCTCTGTGAAAATAAGAAAACAGATTCATTACACTGTCTCTTGGCTTCAATTTCACACTCTGCCCTTGGTAAATAGTGACATCTGCCTCAAGCGATTAACAAAAAGAATGTGGGGGCTGGGAGGTTGCTCAGTGGAACATCACTCACTTAGCACGTGCAACACTCTGGGCCTCTTCCCCAGCATGGCAAAGAGAAAAAACAAAACCACAGTATGTTATTCTCAACCCTCAAATGAATTATTTAAGTTGCTGCCTTATGTCTGTGCACTTTCTTAACCTATAAGGCTTTAGTAATGAACAAGTTTTCTACAAGCTAGCTGATAGCATCTCTTTTCATGGCTTTATCTCTTGGGTGCTGTTCAAGGTTAAGGCAGGAACTTTCCGAGTCATAAAACGCAGGCCAGTAGGTGAATACTTCCTTCTGTGTTCTAAGTCAAACTTAAAGCAAGCTCTTGAAGCAGCAGTGACTTGCAGAAACTCCCCAATAGGTAACTGCATTGAAGTAATTTAGCTCAAGCTTCCCTATGACCTTGTCCTTCTTTCTCTCATCTCAAAAACACTCAGATGGATTTTGAAAACTCACCCTGAGAGAATGCCAAGTGTTGGCAAGCAGGTGGAAGAACCAGAAATCACACACACTGCTGATGTAAATTGATTCAATTACTTTGGGAAACTGTTCAACATTACCTATAACAGCAAAAACCAAGAAATAGCCCAACAACCTAAGAGTCCTTCAAGAGTAGAATAAGTAAATAATCTGTTATATTAAGATACTGGAATTCTGCACAGCCATGAAAATGAGAAAATTATTGTTACATGCCATGTACTCAAATCTCACAAGATGATCTTGAGTAAAAGAATGCACTAAAAATAGAAATTGGTTGTATTTACCTAAAGTTTAAAATGGGTGATAGTTGGCTGGGGGTGTAGCTCAGTGATGGCTCCCCAGCATATGAGACCTTGTGTTTGAGCCTCAGCACTACAAATAGCAGTGTAACGATGGTTAAGTAAAAACCAATGGGCAACACTACTCTATGGCATTAGAAATTGGGAAACTGGGTTGGGTATGGGAGCAAAAGCCTTTAATCCCAGCACTGGGCAGAGGCAGGTGGGTATCTGTGACTTTAGGCAAGCCTCGAATACACAGCAAGTTCCAGGACTGCAAGAGCTATAAAGTGAGACTCTGACTCAAAAAACACAAAGAAAGGACTTGGGAAACTAGTTGTCTTTGTGAAGAAAGGAAGCTGAGAAGGAATGGGGTACCCTTCCTTATCATTTGTGTCGGATGATGAGCAGTACACTGTGATCGGCCATCTTGAATGTAATCAAGAAAGAAAAAAAGAATCAAGAGCTAGAGAAGTGGCTCAGTGGTTAAAACAGTGATTGCTCTTCCAGAGGACCTAGGGTGTGATTCCTAGCACCCACACAGTGTCCCACAGCCACCTGTAATTCCAGTTCCAGTGCCCTCTTCTGGCCTCCTCAGGCCTCAGGCACGCACATGGTACACAGACATACACGTAGAAAAAATGTCCATATACACAAAATAAGTTTAAAAAGAATACAGTCAGAAGCTGATTTAAAGGCTTGGGGAAGGGGGCTAGTGCAAAGACTATCACCATCTAAAGCTACCATGGGAATACTTATAACAAACTATACATTTTTGTGTTTTAGTTTTAATTTAGTAAAATTGTAGATTGATTAAAAACAAACGTTGAAAAAAAAACCTAGGAACATCCTACCAACGCTGCTGATGGACACGTGCCAAGAGGCACAAGGTTTTTGAGAGAACAATTGAGAATCACTCGTCAAACACAAAATGTTCACGTCTCCTTGATCACCAACTCTCTTCCTAGAATCTGCTAGCCTCTGGACGAGTGTGACCACTTAACAGCGTGAGACTGCACACTGCAGAGCTTTCTGTAAAAGTGAAAAGCATGCAGATACTCTAAATGCCACCAGCACAGGCCTGAACATAAAGCCAAGGCCCTTCAGACGAAATGTTAAACTAAAACGCCACATCCTGATAGGCAGAACACGTGACCACTTTCAAAATTAATTAACTTACAAATTTGAGTTTTAACCCAGGGTCTCACACCTTCAAGGCAAGCACTCCACCACTGAGCTGCATGCCCAGACTGTCCCACGGCCATTTTATAGCAACACACTACAGTAAGGATGTGCATTATTATAATAATGAAGACCGACATTATTCCAGCTCTCACCTTTCCTTTTATGTACTTCAGGACTGCATTTTGTCCATCAAGCATGTCCTAGTTTTATAGTTCTTTAAGGGTAGGGGGAGGGGCGTGAAGAAATACAAACCAAGGAAGAAACAGCCTCACCTGGCTCTGCCCCGGTGCTCTGCATACCAAGCAGTAATTCTCTCCTCCCACATTTCTGGAGTCATCTGATAGAGATTTATCACCTACAAAAAGAGAGCAAAAGAAAAACCCACATGCAAAGCAAGTCTGGGTATTGTTTGCCATTTTTGTAATTATGGTTCATTTTTACGAAATGGCAAAGCTATTTTTAAAGTTGCATGCAGGGAGTGTCACACACAGAGGTGGGTGTGTAAACAAGCACCGCTCACTAGAGAATCAACTTGCAAGCCGCAGGATTCCTCAAGCCTAACTACACTCCTGGGCTGGGAGTATCCCCTTTGGCTGACAGGCCGTTCATCTCAGGGACCACCTCTGACAGTAGAGCAATGCTTACTAACTCTGGCCTTCAACTGCAGAAAGCCATCACAGGACAGGTCCAGGCAGAGAAGGGTAGGGAAAAGCTTTCATTACCCAGTAACAGATGATAGGCGGGACTGTGAGATGGGAAGCAGCCAAAGCCTGCTTCTGTGTCTAATGAGTAAGATGAACAAGACCAAGGGCTAAAAGGCCCTCACCAACCTCATCTTCTCCACCCCAAGCACACGATGAACACACAATCTCATGGCTCCCTTAAATCAATGCCACTCAAATTGATTTGTGAGTATGGTCCACAAACTCTTGCTATTTTGTTGTTTTGAGACAGAACTTCTGTAGTCCAGGCTGGCCCTAACCTCACAATCCTCTTGCCTCTGCCTCTTGAACACTGGGAATTCACACATGAACCACTATGTGCAGCTGCATCTTCACTTTTTATGAGCTTAGCCAAGAAAACGGAGTACAGTGGTATACACCTGCAATTCCAGGCCTCGGGAGACTGAGGTAAGAGGCTAGATAGTGAGCTCAAGGCCAGCTTACACTGCAGGGCAAGAGACTGTCTCAGAAAATAACAGGCCAGAGAGAAAGCTCAGAAGGTAAAAATGCTTGCTCTGCAAATATGAGGACTTGAGGTTGCATCCCCAGAACCTACAGACATGAAGAAGCTATTAGGAACTGAAAGCTCTTGAGAGACCTGTCTCAAGACAATAAGGAAGAGAGAGCAGTAGAGGATGACACCTGAAGTCCAGCTCTGACCTCTGCATGTGTGGGAGAGTGCACAGATCAGCACAGTCAGAAGCGTGCACAACACACACACACCAGCAGTCGCAGGCGTGCACAACACACATTAACACACACCAGCAGTCGCAGGCGTGCACAACACACACACACTAACACACGCCAGCAGCCACAGGCATGCACAACACAAACACGCCAGGAGTCGCAGGCATGTACAACACACACATGCCAGCAGTCGCAGGCGTGCACAACACACACTAACACACACCAGCAGCCACAGGCGGGCAACACACACACACACACACACACACACACACACTAATAAGGAAAAGAGCTTGACCAAGCTTCCATACTTTTTCTTAAGATGATGAGCTCTATGTAAATGTGCTTGCTGAGTACTTTCAACACTTCAAAATCATCCAGTGGCCTTCCTTCAGCCACATCTGCTATGTATGTTTCCCCAAATACAGAATTTGATTTCTTACCCTTTTTGGAAGCAATTCCTCTTGGGCTAAAAAACCCCGCTTATGCACAGAGGGGTCATAGTCACCATACTGGAAGGAGAGAAAAGAGATCAGGTGATTGAGATTCTAAGGACTACTGTCATTCCTGAACAACGCTCAACTCAGTTGGTCCCTCCTCCCAGTTCCAGGGAGCAATTCAATTCTGATGACAAGATTTCAACCTTGCCAGTTTGTTATCCTTGAATGGAAATACAAAGCTGATTACATCTATGAGCAGAGTTGCAAAATCCCATAAGGGATGGATGGGTGACGTGCTAATAAGAATGTGACATTTGTATGGAAATGTAGTCTGTTTCCTAACCCGCAAAGAAAGCAGTCCCTTCCAAACATTAACTTTGGAATGGAAACAGCAAAACACAACTGTGAAAGTTGTGATTAGCAAAGTGTGATAAGAGTCGTAAGCACAAATGCCTCTAAGTGGCTGGTAATTGAAGCCAATTGCTAGGTGGGACCAGGGAATAACACAAACAATACTTTTAATACCCTTTGCTCAAGGCTCTGAAAATTGCTTTGGGAAGATCAAGTATCAATACTGTCACTCCTACTGCCCAAAGAAACAAGGAAAAGGTTACTTGTTACAGCCAAAGCCATAGAGCACGTCACTGGAGGGCCTGTAATCTAAGTTACTCTTCAAGGGGCACAACTCAGATATTTATTCTCTGATTTTTAAAAACAATACTCCTAGAAAACTTAGGTCAGACCAGAGAAGCATCTAAAATCAAAACATGAGGCTGGGATGTGGCTCGGGGGCACAGCACTTGCTTAGCATGCATGAAGCCCTAGGTTCAACCCTTAACCCCAGATACAAAGAGACTGTGGGCTAGCACGGTGGTGCGTGTGTGCCTTTAGTCCCAGCCCTCAGGAGGCAGAGGCTGCTATGAATTTGAGGCCAGTCAGAGCTACACAGTGAGCCCTGTCTCAAAATAAAATAAAAATAGATAAGACAGAAAATGGAGTAGAATGTAAGCACGAAGCCTATCTCTAACCAGCGAGCAGTCCGTGGTCTCTCCTTCCTTTACGCTGACTTTTTATTTGGGGGGTAGCGCAATGCCAAGTGCCCATGTGGAGTTCCCACCATGTGGGTTCCAGGGATCCAGCCTAGGCTGTAAGGCTTGGCAGCAAATGCCTTTATCCACTGAGCCAACTCAGCAGCCCAGTAATTTATCTCTTTTCTTTAATTAAAAAATTATTTCAGCTGGGTGGTGGTGGCACACGCCTCTAATCCCAGCACTAGGGAGGCAGAGGCAGGTGGATCTCTTTAAGTTCGAGACCAGCCTGGTCTACAGAGTGAGTTCTAGCCAGAGTTTCAACAGAGAAACCCTGTATCAAAAAAAACCCCACATTTCATTTTATGTGTATGAGTATTTCACCTGCATGTTCATCTACGTCCCAGGTGTACGCCTGGTGCGCTTGGAGGCCAGAGAGGACATCAGATTCCCTCGAACTGGAGTTACAGATGGTTATGAGCCACCATGTGGGTGCTGGGAATTAAGCCTGGTCCATCCGTAACTACAGTTCCAGGGAAGCCCTACTGTGGCCTGTGTGGGCACTAGGCACGTACACAGTACACACACATAAACTGAGGCAAAACATTCATACACATAAAATAAGAATAAATAATGCTTGAAAATTTTAAAAGAAAAAGATCAAATCTCTTCAAGGCTAAGTTCTTTCTTAAATGGGAACCCTGAAGAGAGACAGAGATCTCTCAAGTGCTGCTGTGGAGGTCTTTAAATAAGGCGCCCCTCTCTTAAGCCACAGCGTCCTCACCTGTAAAGCAAGGAACAAACAGTATTTGCTCATGGGGATGATGAGGAGGAAGCAAAGAAATCCAGGCAAACACGTGGGGTGGGGCTGGACCCTGTGAAAGTCAGGTGTGAGCATTACGGTGTCCTGTACATTATTGAGGACTTCATAGGATACAACTGAAAGCCCTGACAGTTGCATTTGGAAGCCTTTCAACACTTGCCAACCAAATTTTAATGCAAAAGCAAGCAGATATGCAAAGTTAAAGTTGTAAATTCAGGTCTTAAAGGCTTGCAAGATTAACGACCCCCATTATTAAATTATCCCAAGCTCCCAGCTCCTACCTGATCAAATACATTACATCTGAGCAACACAGAGGTGATGACTCTGCTCAAAGAGCTTCTTCACTGGACTAACTCTACTCCAACATTAAAGCTACCTTGATGTCTATTTGAATGTCTATTTAAAAAACAAAGGGGAAAAATGCTGGTGTTGTGACAGTAAATATAAAAGAAAGCCATAGCATTCTATAGATGGACTCGACTACTCATCTTTTTATGCAACAGAAGCATTCTGATAAGATCAAGGTGATTTACTGTGAAAGTAAGAAACCTGGAGTTTCAAAGCTCTGCAGCTGTGTGGGCCTCTGCTTAATTTTATATTCATCATTTGGTATTCCTGCATTAAAGAAATCCAGAAATTGCCTAAGTTTCAGAGCCCACAAAACCTGATCTTATACTACCCCTTATAAACCACTTGAATTTAAATTCAGGAAGGGGAAGGTTGGAGATGTAGATTAGTGTTGGAGCTTAGCATGCAGGAGACCCATGTTTAATCTTTAGAACTAAAACAAACCAAGCAAATATTATTATCATTTTGAGGAACTGACAATTAAGATCAAATTTGGGGGTGGTGGGGTAGGTTGAAGATATGGCTCAGCAGTTAAGAGCACTTGCTGCTCTTACAGAGGACCCGGGTTCGATCTCTATCACCCATACAGCAGATTACAAGTGCCTTTAACTCCAGCTAAAGGGGAACCAATGCCCTCTTCTGGCTCCTTGGGCACTGCACACATGTGATGCACAGATGTGCATGTAGGCAAAACACCTGCGTGTACATATGCATAAAAACAATTAATGAGTTAAAAAAATTCTTGGGCTGATGATATAGCTCAGTGATTAAAAATATATCAGGCTGAGCCTGATGACCTGAGTTCTATCCCAGAAACCCATCTGGGTAAAATAGATTTCTACTACGTATAGTCACTAAATCCCATATGGATCAAGGACTTAAACCTATAAACAAAAATTCATAAAAGTACTAGACAAGAAAGAATGGGCACAACAGTGCTTGGTGACGTCATTCTCAAGCCTGGCACATAACAGCAGAGAAAGGCCACTATCATTATAGATGAGCTCCTACAAATCAATCAGAAGACAAGAACACAGTGGAAAAGAGGCAAGTCATAAACTGTCACTGCAGAGTGAAAAGGAATAATGGCCAGTTAATCCCTCAGATGCTCAGTCCCACGGCAAAGCAGTGCAACACTATGTAAGACTGATGTCTGTTTTGGGGAAGCGTGGGAAAAGCAGGCATTCTCACATACTGCTGCTGGAAGTTAGATCAGAATGCACCTCTAGAGGGCATTTATGTAGTACTGAGGAAAAATTTACATGCATGAAATTTACTGGTTTGTGACACAGGGTCTCTGTGTAGTCCTGGCTGTCCTGAGGCTGGTTAAGTAGACCAGGCCGGCCTTAAAACTCGGAGATCATCCTGCCTCTTCTTCCCAATGCTGGGATTAAAGGTGTGTACCATAAAGTCTGGCCAGATTCAATTATTTTTAATTTATGTGTATGTGTGAGAGCCTTTGTGAGTATATGTGTACCACATGTATGCAGGAGCCCCCAGAGGCCACAAGAGGGCGCTGGATCCCCTGGAACTGGAGTTACAGGTAGTTGCGAGCTGTCACATGGGTGCTGGGAAGCAAGCTCAGGTCTGATTCAAGAACAGTAAGTACTTTTAACCACTGAGCCATTGCTCCAGCTCCATTTCTTCCCCTATTCTTCTGACCCTCCTAGTGTTAGGAGTCTACAGGCAACACCAAGATTCATGAATGGTATCTTATTCTCTCTAGTAATTTTCCATACAAACATATTTCAGAAATAAAGAAAAACATATTTGAAACAATAACTTGTCCATATAAGACCCAACAGGTGGCTTAAAAATTGCAAGATGGTTTCACTTGTGTGACTGGTCCGTTCTTTTGATTCTAGCATAACTCAAACTCGAACTAAGAAATGGTTCTTGTTAACTGAACCATGTGATTACTATTTGTATTTATACTTTGAAGTTAATTGTTTCTTTATGCTTTGGAATTAAGTGTGTCTATATCATTCCAACAGCTGAAATACTGTAATGAATACATTTGCACATAATTATGTTCCATGTGTTAATGAGCTCGATTTCATTTCCCCTCCATATTTCTAGAGTTTCTTTCTGTTTCAGAAAGGTTGGGAAGAAAATAAAACTGCACATAATGAAGGAGCCAGTATGGCTTACCAAAAAGTTCAGGTTGTTTTATCTTGTAAATGAAACTAGAATTTAGTGAAAGCTAATGCCTAGTCCCCACAAGCTAGTGAGATGGTGAGGGGCAGGAACAAAGTGCTGGGCAGGCAGCCCAGCCCCATCTGACTCTGCTTCTTCCCCATGAAGAGGCAGGCAACTGTATGGCAGAGCACTTGCCTTACATGTGTGAGGCTTTGGACTCTGTCCCCTGTGCCATGAAAACAAAGTATGTGGTTTGTATATCCCATAAATATAGAAATAACATAAAAGTATTGTGATTTTGGACAACTCGTTCATCTTTTCCAACCTTTAATTTTGTCATCAGGAAAACAAGCACAAGCCTTAGCTTCCAGGAAATACTTCATGGCGCACCTTGAGAAGCAGTCTGTTGAATACCTTGCTAAACATGGATGTAGCTCATCCTAAATATCCTCTTACTAGTAACCAGTAGTCTGAGAACTGGTAACATTGCTATAGTAAGCCCTGGTTTCCTGAATGTAAACAGAGTCTCACTTTACAGCCCTTGATGGCCTGGAATCCACAGAGATCTGACTGCCCTACCTAGTGCCAAAGGTGTGCACTACCACGCCCAGTGCGAACACAGGCTTTAAAGCTAGAGATTACTTTACTTTAAGACTCCTAATTTGACACTGGAAATAAAGTAGTTGGAGCACCTCCTCCATATGAATCACATATGCTGTCTGTGAGTCACTTTCATCTCCAAATTGGCAGAAGCCAAATAAGCAGGGCTTTCCTACAGTAAAATCTGTTCAAATAGGCATCTGCTGGCTCTTTGAAAAATGATCTGCACCCTTCTGTCCCCACACAGGTGGCTTTTGAATTTGTGACCCAAAAAATGTAGCCTTTCGGACTAAGGTAGCATTCTTGAGAGCTTGGTCTCAGACAGGAGAAAACACGTAGAAAGAGACTCAACTGCCGCCAGGAAGCGTGGATTTGGTGAAAGCGACGCCGACGCTTCGTCGCTGCTGGGGCTGAACAGATACATTCCCCGTTACTAATATTCTTGACCAAAGCACAGAAGGAGCATATGCTTTGCTTGAACCACGGCCCGTTTTCTGTCTTCTCAATTACGCCTTTTCCAAGGAAGGCATAAATACAACCCTAAAGCCATGGATCTTTGTCTCTAACTTTACCCATGAAGGTTCCGATGACCTTGGAGACCACTGAGGGCACACACTTGCTCTCGAGCCTGCATCTGACAGCTAACAAGCCCGTGTCCCATGCCTTGTGACCACTCAGCAGACACTCATGAGTCATCAAATGATTAAACTGACGCTGTGCTTCTGCCTGACCAGCATACTCAACTCAAATGACAAACAAGTCATTCCTGGGTCTGATCTGAAGTTGCATTAATTAAATGTGATTGAGGAGGGAAATCCAAAGGTCATAAAACACTCTGGAGTGACACTCTGTTGGCCCAATGCTCAAGGATGTTCCCCTCTCTGCTCCTGGTCTGCTATTAAACAAACAGAAAGACTTTAGGCTGAGGACGCAGAACGCTGGGCCCAGCAGGCTCAGCAGGCTCAGCGGACCCAGCTCCTGCAGTAACTATGCACAATATGTAACTCCTGCATGCACAATATGCCCACCAGGGCCTCGCCAGGAGTGTGGTTTCTAAGAATGTAGTCTCTGGAAAGATGAGCTTAGATGGAGGATCTGGGTCTTGCTGACCTAAGGCCTCATTTGATCATAATTAAGAGACCATGAATTCACTTTTCCTGACAAATAAAACGAAGCTGATGTGATGAATGTAAAGAACCACGTGTGCATAATGAGATTACACAGAAACGTCATCTTTTTGAATGAATTCACTTGGAATGAACTCTAAGTCATTAAACTGATATGCTTGTCACTTGTATACACAACTCACACTCATATGTATAAAATACACAGAGGCTGAAACAGCCACAGTGGATGCCCGAGTCCCATGACCTCTCACGCTTGGGGCAGGCCAGCCTATGACAAGTTAATCTGAGGAAGAATGCATGTTTCTTTCTTTGCACCCACCTTAGCCTGGACAGCGTAAGAAGCCAAGAGCACGGAAGCCTCAGGGGGGCAGTATATCTTTTCATCCAAAATCTGCTTCTTCACCTGAAAGGGTAACAGGGAGAGACGAGATGGAGCGAGGAGACAGCAGTGCTGTGTGGTCACAGCAGATGGCTGCAGGGCACTCCACATGAGGGCTGCCAAAGCAGCCTGTTAATGATTCTCTGACAAAGGAGACTTTTTTTTTTGGAAGTGTTGCAGACCAGTTGAGAATTGAGCCACTAAGAAACTACCAGTACAGTGGCTGCACACAGGTCCTCACCCTTCTCCTCACAGTCAAGGCTGCAGAGTGAGCACGGTCTGCTTGATTACTGCAGAGACTGACGTGGTGGCTATGGCAGGAGACTGAGGGGAGCTGCACTCTGTCTCAGTCTTGGCCCCTGTGGAGCGCTCACAGTACTGCAGGAGATGGGGCTACTTTCAAATCTTCATACAAGACAAAAGTCACTGAGGCCACCGAATTACGACTGTAGAAAAAAGTCATCACTTCCAATGTGCTGCTCTAAGGAAAAAGGAAGCAATAAAATTTGATCGATTCAACTTTTAAGTACACATGAGGTTCAGGAAATATAATTCCTAAGCTATAATGTTGAATTAACATATCTCACTGCACCTAATCTCTTACAGTGGTGCAGTGTGTGATGTTCCAGACACAAGGACAAGAAAGCCACACCAAGTGGGGTACTTGGTAAGCAATGCCAATTCTCTTTTCACAGATTCATAGTAGTAAATGTTTCCTTACCCAGTCACAAAACAATCTAACATTTCAGAAGGAAGGAAAATTGAACCAGAGTCACAGAAGGGACAGGTGTTGTGACATGTACCACAGGAAATCCACTTCTATAGCACGAAGATATCTTGGTGTCAGGTAGCTTAAGTGGTCTTGCACTCTCTGTATGCCGGAAGATGACCCTGAACTCGTGGGTCTCCTGTGGATTCCAACAGTACACTGTGCTTTGTTTATACAGGGCTGGGGTTGGAACCCAGGGCTTCATGAATGCAAGGCAAACATTCTATCAACAAACCTATACCCTCGAACCCCAACAATCTTTAAGTGGCTTCATTCACACATACAATTTCCCTCCAGGTTTTAAAACTAAGAGAAAATGAAAGCTGAGATGTTCTGAAGCAGTGAAAATTTAAAATCTTCTGGCTTCCTTACAAAGAGATAAGAAAGAAGCCATAATACAAAAAAATCTGAAAGGGCTGCCTTTTGACCTAAAATACCAAACACACACACGAGAGAGAGAGAGAGAGAGAGAGAGAGAGAGAGAGAGAGAGAGAGAGAGAGAGGGGAGGGAGGGAGAGAACTCTTTTGTAAAAGAAACTATTTAGCCAGGCATGGTGGCACACATACTATAATCCTAGCAGTCAAGAAGCAAAAGGATCTCAAGCTCAAGGCTCATCTTAGCTACAGCTGAGACCCTCTTCTTCAACAACACAACACAACGTTATTTCGTTCACATCATGAACACAATACATGGAGGCTCAGTACTACAAGGACTGTGTGGAAAGTCACAGATGTTCTTCTGGGAAATCAATGTAATTAATGCACTGCAGGCTCCTTGGGGCACAGAGCAGCTTCAGCATCAATCACTGAAGATAGCCATGAAACTGAGGAGCCCCTCTGACTACAATGCAAGGCTTCCATTCTTACAAGAGCCACCTTCCCTGCCCTTAGATGGTCAACCTGAATTCTGGAACTCCTAATTTCTTCAGTTTGGTTGAACAATTAGTTAATACCAAGTGCATATTAATGAGCCTATCTTTAAGGGCTTGCACGCCGCTGAAGGAGAAAATGACAATACACAGGGCAGCACAGAGCAGGCTGTCTGAAATGCCTCAGGCACGGCAGAGACCGAGAGTCACTGCCATTCGGAAGTCCTGTCTCAGTGAGGGGAAGAATTTTAAAGGAAGTTTTTGATAAGCCTGAGGCTTTTCTTTGTAACCTTAGAGAACTTTCAAATTAGCTAGAAGAAACTGGGATCCATCTTCAGGGAGGTTGTATGTTGGGTAACTGCTTCTATTCCTCACCATCACATCTTTGCAATTCTCATTTCTTGGGTACAGTTCTATTCTGAAGGTTTTTCCCATTACTGAACCAAAAGGACTACTTAGAGGCAGAACATTTTCTGCAGTGTATAAGTGTTTGTGGCCAACACCAAGGGGTCAGCTGGGCTGCTTCTGCAACCGTCCCGGGGCCGGCTCTCTAGATGGGGGAGTTAGCACGGGCTGTGTACCTGTAGGAAAAACAAGTGCTGCGTGATCTCTTGAACTAGCTCCTCCTCGGCATTCTCGGGGTAGAATTTGGCCAGGAAGTGAAAGGTAACCGGTTCTTCCTTCGAGACATCATGATCCAACACCTGCAGAATTGCAGAGCAAAAGACAAGCTGTGCTGGCGCCCCCTTCTCCATGTGCTGCCACCAAAGCGTGCTCTGCGGGAAGGTATAAAGCCCCCCCCAGCCCTCCCATTTCTCAAAGCCTGTTTCTACAGTTGGAAGCATTCACAGAGCCACACGTAGCAGGAGATAATATCCACTTCGCACAGGGGGTCCTGAACCAAATCAATCCATAAACCCAGGGAGCAGGCAGAGCTGAATGACAGCATCAGTGTTCTCGAAGCCACAGAAAATAGTCACACACTGGAGTGTATCACTCAAAGATCCTGGGCATTATCCTTTATGGAGGACTGAAGATTTAATTTTTTTTCTGAAATAGTAACATCCTCCTTTATTCTTTTTCCTTACTTCCCACTCTAATAAGTTCAGCTGGGATACAGCTTAAACACAATGAACCAGATTTTTGTGACATAACTTATATACAAGTTAGGAACGCTATAGTGAAACATGCCCATCACGGTAGCGCTTTGTTCCTGGCATCTTCCAGAGATGTCACAAAATGCTTGCGGTGCAGTAAGTAAAGCACTGCCCTTAATCTTCTAACAGTCCCACCACCCCATGAGAAGCTTGGACCATCTGCTCCCAGAGTGAATTTCATTTCAGGACATAAACATGCTACCAGGCTCCATTAACATGTGTCATAATTTATTTCCTCTGAGCAGCAGGTTCTATGACTCCTGATGCCCCCAATCTAATATCCATTTGGCTAACACTCAGGTATGATTTAAAATTCACTTTGCTGAGAATCATAAAAAGATACAGAATGCTTTGCTCTCTCTGATATATAACTCTCCATGTGCCTGCCCAAATTCCAGTGGCAATCCCTAAGGGTTCAAAACAAACCTAATCTAGCTTGCCCTCCTAGGCTCTGGCTCTGTGTGGCACTTGGAATTTCTATTTATTGGGAATGACCATTTGAAACTGACAACCAACAGGAATTCTGAGCATGAAGATCACCATGTACATGTTGTGAACACAATTTGAAACCTCATTTAACACTAGTAAGACAAGAGAGTAGATGACTTCAGGGGCAATTGATAGGGGAGCCATTTAGGGTCAGAATTAGAAATGAGTTACTTTGTAACTAAGGGGTCTTGCCCTGTTCTCCAGCTGTCTTCATGCTTAGGTGGCCAGGAAAACAGATGTGCGTGTTTTTGTGTGACTGTATGAACCCATAAATGCCAGCCTCCCTAACCCAAGCCACCTTCAAATTGCTCGAAACTTAGATTTCATGTGCTTAAGAAGCTCCAGAGCATCCTGTGGAAGAAGTGGGCATTATTCCTTCATCTCAGACTCTTATTCCTTAGGCCATATTAATGACTAAGTCAGCTGGGTCCTGGTGTTCTCAAAGACTTGTTAAAAAAAAGAATCCCTAAAGAACATGAGCCCTGGGAGAATCTCTCAAAGACATGAATTATTTTGCTTTTGTTTTTTTCTGAAGTATACAAAGCTATCAGTAATGCCATCCATAAAACCTGACTAGTGGTTCAATAAACTCAAGGGCATAGTGCCACAAAGCAAACGAGGCGGTGACGATGGGCAGAGGAGCTGCCCAAGGTGTGGTCCTGGTGAGCCCTACTTGTCTGCCAGTCTGTGGAGAGGGGAGATGCCTGCAGGACCTGTTTTCCACATGCATGCTCAGGGAAAAAACAAAACAAAAGCACAAGCCTCCCCCTCTGGTTTCACGGAGAGCTAGCCCAACCTTCTTGTCCATTTTGAGCCAGGCCACGGTGTCCTTGATTGTGTACTGCAGTCCAAAGAACCAGGTTTCCCGCAGCCCCAGCGTCCGGCACACCAAATCAAACAGGTCCTTCCCTTTCCACTTCATCTGCAACATGACAAACCAACAGGGAAGGACACTGTGAGCAAAAACCAGAACCAGCTCACACACAACGCTGTCCTCAGCACTCTCTTCTGTCACCAAAATGGCTGATGAGCACTGAATTCCTAAATAATTTTAAAGCTTCCCACAGAAAGCCCTGAGTGGGAAAATACCAATTAGAGTTAATGGCTTAATCACTGCAGAGCACACACAATACCTCCTCGGATAGTTCCTTACAGATCTCAATACCCCGAAGCTGCTAATTTAGGAAACCTGGTAAATAAGCAGCCTCACTTAGAAGAGTTAAACCTCCTGAATTAGCCCAGGAAGATGGCTAGTTTGTGAGACACTAACTCCCTTGAGATTTTTGTGTTGATTCTTTTTTTTCAATCATGACTCTGCCTTTTGATAAAAGCTAAGTGTTCTTGCCCAGGCGATGAATAGACAGCAACATACTGTGGTGTGTTTATACCAACTTTCAAAGGGACTTGAAGCAATCACTGCTAAACCTTCTCTGCTGTTCAGTGATGTAGCTGGAAAAAGCAAGCTCCAACATCTTCATAGAGAAAGCGGATGCAGGGCTGCTGAGTACATGTTGCCACCTAGTGGCTTCAAGTCAACCAGGTTTTTCCTGTATTCCCTCTTAGCTACTGCTTGCTGGATACCCACCCCAGCTACGCCATGTTTCAGACAAACATGCAAGTAAACATTTGGATAGTTATGATCACAGGAAACGTGCACGAGCAATCGTAAGCTCCGGATGTAAGGCAATGAGACCACCTGATTGCAGGAGCATCTGCTCCTCTCCACCATCAGAAAACCTCCACCCTCGGGGAGGACTGCTCAGTCAGTAAGTACTTGTCTCTCAAGAATGACAGCCTGAGTCCGATTCCAGCACTCACATAAAAAGTTTTTGTGGTGGCTCATGCTTGTAATTCCAGCACTGGAGGGGTGGGGTGAGACGGAGTGAGGAAGGGGTGGAGTTCACTTGCCAACCAGCCTAGCCTAATAAAAGGACCCCGGGTCCCAGCAAGCATCGAGCTTTAAATTAAAAAAAAAAAAAAAAAAAGTAGGGCCTGATGAGGTCGCTCTCTGGGGGCTCTTGCTGTCAAGCCTGACAGCCTCCGGCCTGAGTTCTGTCCTTGGGACCCACACAGTGGAAGAGGAGCACTATCGGCCTCAAGTTGTCCTCTGACCTCCACCCACCCCATGGCATTCATCACACGTCCCAATAAATAGATACAGAGAATTAAAAGCACAAACAAGGTGAATGGCTCCTGAGGCACCAGAGGTTGACCAGATGTTTGTGTGGGAGTGCCATGGGGAACGTGTGGAGCTCTGAGGACAACTTCGTGGAGTTGATTCTCTCCTTAAACTGAGGCAGGCGGCTTGTGCAGTAAGTGCCTTTACCCACTAGCCATCTTGTCCGCCCTTTGCTGTTCCCCCACCTCAAGTGCTAGGGATCAAGTTCAGGGCGGGTCCTGCACGTCTTAGGCAAGTATCCTACTACTGAACCACACTCCCAGCTCTGGGCTATTCTTAATAGATGTGAACAGAGCCCTCTACAGGAGAAGCCATCTTTCTCTCATTTGTAGCAACCCAAATGGTAGGACACTAAGACCTCAGCACACAGTGGCATATTGGCTTTGGTCCTTTGCCAAGCAAGGCACTTCTCCTATCTGTACTGCAGCCTTGGCCCCACCTACCCCGCGCCCCCTCCCCCGACTAGAGAAAGGTCTCTGGAATACTGCAAAGATGAAAATCTTTAGAGATGGGGAAAAATGAGTTTTATTTTAAAAACACAACTGCTTTCTCCCTTTTATAAGGCCGGATAACAGGCACACCCAGCTGCCTGTTTGACATCTGGACAAAGGGTTTTTTAATTCTTTGCAAGTCTTAATTCCTACAGGCAGACTTAACTGAAGAAATGTTATTTTGGAAAACTGGAAGCTTCAAGATGCTGATTATCCTCTTGTCTCTATTTTAAGCAGCACACAGTATATAAATTATAAATGCCTACCTTGCTACAAGATAATGTGCCACTAAAGAACAAGCATTAACTCGGAGAAGTTAAACACCCAAGGGCCAAGAGGATCAGGACATCACTCCCCATCCACCATAACTCACAGCCTCTGCCAGGCTGGGCTGTCGGCAAGCAGGATGAGCAGAGCGCCGGAAGGAAAGCTTCCACAGGGACGGTGAGTGAGATCCACGCCTGGAAGCGGGAGGCCTCACCATAACACCATATTAACAGCCTCCTGTGCCCACCTCTTCTTTGCTCTTTAGATGCAGACCTATTTTTGTTAATCACAAAAAGACAATGTCTTTGCCCCCATGGAGCTTACAGTAAAGCGAAGAGGAAACAATTCTCAGAACAATTCAGAATGCCCTACTTAGATTTTTTTCCCTATTCATATTTTAAATTTGGTGCAAAGAATCACAGACTAGCAGAGCTGGAAATGAGCCTCAAGTGCTCACCCACTGTGAACCCATCCTCTTTTTGTAAGAATTAGTAAACTGAGTCACCGATTATTTGGCAATCGGACAAAATAAACACTAGCCTTTTTTTTTTTTCATGATGATCCAAGGAAGGCAAACCCCAAGTCTCACAAACACCCTTTTCGGGTTCTGTGATCATCAAATCTTCTTGCGTCTACTTTGGCCAGTGAGTGACCAATACTGAAACAGAACCCTTCTCAGAAGAGCCAGAGACGTTCTTACAGCTGTGTGAATAGAGCCCATTTTCTAGCAAGTACTATAGAGCACACAAGCGTCAGACAGAGACATACAATGGCGGAAGCAGGGTGTCTGTGGGAGAAACAGGCAAGGACTCAGGTCAGAGGAGACTTGAAGAACAAGAGGGAGTTCAATGATGGAGGGAAAAATCATGATCTTTACAAGGCACCACAGCCATCTACCTGCTGGGCTCAGGCTGACAGCAGCCTCAGGACGGGGTGGGACCCACGGGATGTGGGGCTGGTGGCTCACTCCAGCAGCAGCCTTGGCTTTGAGGACTCATGGGCATTATGCCTGTCTCTAACAGGGCGAAGAACAGCTGCAGGGTAGACAGCACACAGAACGACCCGCCTGTCCTAAGAAGGCAGCAGGAGACAGAGCCTGGGAAGTGGAGGAGGCAGCCCCAGAACCAGCACTTGAACAGGCTTGAGGGAGGAAAGCTCGAGAAGGACATCTACCTTCATTTCCAGCTTGAGCACCTGGTATTCCTCTAAAAAAGAGAAGGAGCACAGAAAAAGCAAGTATGGGGAAAACAGACGAGCAATTAAGTTTTAGACCAGATTAGGTAAACTGCCTAAAGAAAACAGGTGGCCTGGAGTTGTGAGCCTTTAATCCCAGAAATCTGGAGGCAGAAACAGGCGGATCTCTAGGAGTTCAAGACCAGCCTATTCTAGATAGTAAGTTCTAGGCCAACCAAGTCAACCCGGTCTCAAAAATTAAATGCATAAATAAATAAATATGTACACACACACACACACACACACACACACACACACACACACACACGCACTTATATATCCATAGTAGCGATGCCCTAAATACATTTGATCTAAGTTTCAAGCCCTCTGGGCTGCACTTGCTACAAAGCCTAAGTAAGTTCATTCTCTGGGACCCACGTATAGGAGAGAGCTAGGTCATCCTCTGACCTTTATATATGTGCCCCAACACAGACACAAAGTAAATACATCTAAATGTTTAGAAAAAACTAAAGACCTTCATTTATAAAACAAAACATTCTAAAGTGAGACAGGAAGATTGGTTCAGCCACGAGTTCAAGGTAACCCTGGTAATAGAGTGGGACCTCATTCCAAAACAAAAGAAAATGTTTTGTCTCTGCCTTTAAGCAATTACGTTTTCTGGCCAGACATGATGGCTTACATCTGGAATCCTAGCACTAGAGAGGTTGGAGCAGGAGGCATGCCTTGGCTATATTAGAGAGACTCATCTCAAAAAAAAAAAAAAAAAATCAACCAAACAAACAAGCAAAAACCAAAACAAAACAACTCACAATCAAAAATAAAACAAGACGACCCAGAGGTTTTCTGTTTGGTTAAATTTAACCTCCACATGTTGCCTTTTTAACATGTTCTTCCTCAAATGCAGGAGGCCTCCTTTGTCTTCCTTATTTGAGTTTCTGCTTCTGTAAAACAAGAACTGTCGGCCAAGGGGCTCTAGAGAATTTTCAAGTCCCTGAGGAAGAGAGGCTGGGCTCTCTTGGGAACAAGTTGACTTGCTTGAACATGACTGTTTCATGTCTGGTCCACTGCACTATGCTGATGCTCTCAGGTGACTCACTGTCATCAGAAGGTCTCTCTAGACTGTAGGCACCTGGAACTGAGAGCAGCAGCGTTAGTCATCACCCTTGGCGATCAATGGAGAGTATAAGAATACACATCCACCAGCGGCAGTCTGAGACGACTAACTGGAGGACTCCCCCAGCTGAGAGGTTGGCGCCGCATTAGCCTATGTTGGGAGCCGAGTTGAAACGCCATTATAAGATGGTGCCGGTTTCCTGTTTCCGGGTTCTTAGTAAACAAGTAACAGCGCAGGTGCAAGTTGAGTAATCCTTGCCGCCTATGCTAATGAGGTTCTGGACATGCATACAATTGTTGATGGTCACGTTGCTTGCCGCCTCCCCCTATGCTAATGAGGTTCTGGACATGCATCCAATCGTTGATGGTCACGTTGTTTGCCGCCTCCCCCTATGCTAATGAGGTTCTGGACATGCATCCAATCGTTGATGGTCATGTTGCCAATATAAGCAGGGTGCCTCACACATTCAGGGTCTTTCGCTGTCAACACTCAATCAAGCTACAGTCCTCAATAAAGCGTGAACCAGAAGAATCCTGTGTGCGGCGTCTTCCTTGCAGGCGAGGCGGGCGTCCACATTTGGTGCCGAAACCCGGGAACCTGACCATCAGCTCAGCACCGGCGAAGACCCCTGTTTTCAGGAGGATTCAGAACTGGAGCGCGGGACGAAAGTGGATCCAGACTCTTTCTGAGAGGTATGCTGTTTTATGAGATTGACCCTGCACTAGGTGCGGTCATTTTTGCTTGTATGGTTATTGTTGTTCTTGCTTGTTGCCTTTGTTTAAATTGTCATCGCCCAGTAACCACCGGGTCTCTTACAATCCCTTCTTGGGGTAAACTAGAAGGAGAATTGCAGAGAGAAAAGGAAAAGGGAAGTTTCCGTGCCGGTACATGGCCATTATGGCGTATGGTTAATAAGCGATGTCAAGAGAGGGTAAGGGAAGGACAGCGAATATTAGCAAAACATCAAGACAGCATGTCAGAAACAGAAAAGAGGAAGAGGCCTAAAAAAGATATAAAAAGGGTAGAAAAAGAGAAAAAAGAACAAATAAATAGTCAGAAAAGGGTATACCCAGTACTAGCAGAATTTGAAAATTTAAATAATTCATTTCAAGCATTGAACGGTGATTCAGATTTAAGCAGTCAAAAAAGTTTAACCAGAGCAACAGAAAAGGAGTTAATTCAGGTAGAAAGCAGATTACAGAATGCAGATGTAAATTATCTAGATCTCAAGCTTGATGGTATGCTTTCTGATAATTCCTCTACTGAGCTCATGATACAAAAGGAAGACAATATTTTAAAATGGATCATTGCAAAAAGCAACTCAAAAAGCTTGGGCAGAATCTATACTGCCTGTGTTAGAGTTTTTCTCTCAGCAGCCGCTTGGCTACGGTTGCTAAATAACAAGCTTCGCTATGTTCAGGAGTTTGGACCAAAAATTCAGCCAACTGGTCCTGGTCCTCCAGTACCTGTATTTGGAAGTTTGTTTATGGTTAATGTTTGAAAAAAGTTCCAAACTTCAGGTTGTCGTGGACTACAAAACCCATAAAGCATTGCAGTGGCTAGATGTTCCTGTTATCAGCCACAGCTACAACTCCCTTGACTGGCATGTTAAATGAACGTCCAGCAAGCAGGAAAAAATTATTGGATTTCAAATTATACATAATAAATAAAACTTCAGCTAAAATTTAAAAAAAAAGGGGGAATAGGCGGCCCCAGTATGGGACCTAAAAGTACCATTTCCCTTATATTATTTACCCTAAATTTTTTGAATTTGGATGCTGCTGGAAGATCTGCAGCAGATAGACATGCTATGTCTACACAACCTCCACTAGAAAATGTCAAGTGGAAAGATGTATTGTCTAACCAATGGAAGGGCCCGGATCAAGTTTTAATAAGATCCAGGGGAGCTGTTTGTGTTTTTCCTCAGGATCAAGAAAACCCCATTTGGGTGCCTGCTCGTCTGACGAGAACGGTGAAACAGCCCTTAGAGCCTGAAAAAGATCAAGAACAAGATGAAGATCTTGAGAACGCTACTAGCTCTACAGATGATCCTGATAAAGTGGTCCCCGATACGCACAGAACAACGATGGGGAATACTAACAACACTCCCCAAACCAATGCCGGTGATGCATGACGAACTCTAGTCTTGATCTTGCCTATTTGCCTTATGAGTCTCAAAATAGCGGTATAGGGAAAAATTGTACTATGGCAATTGGCTCAATTAGGTTGTGAATGGAGGATGCTTGGTTTTTGTGTGACATCTGTTCAATATCATAATTATACTGTTGCTGCAAATTTGTCACGGGAACTTTCTCAATATCTCAAGACGGATTGGTCATCACAATTTGATGCTACTATGAGGGACCTAAGACTGGCCATTGCACATGTCAATTCAACTCGTGTGGACTTATCCATGGTAGCAGGACTCTGGGATTGGATTAAGGATGCTACCATGTATCTCAAGGAATGGGCAGGTCGGGGAACTATGGGTATTATGACGATTGCTTCTGTATTATTCAAGCATTTGCTGCCCTTGATGTGGGACATTCCCCTGCGGCCTGGTTAGCAACGCTTAATTGTTGGGTCGATGGTTGATATGTATTGTCCAACCCTCTTATTAATAGTTAAGCTGTGTGAGCCAAGGAGACAGAAGTCCATCTCCCCCACATGTTTTCTTTCAAGACAATTTTGGGTATGTGGCCTTTGCACCCTGAGGGCTTGTTCCCATTGCACCAAGAATAGGCACATCCCTTATTCGACCCAAGGTTAGCCTTTGCACATCTCAGAGGTTCTCCTCATTGCACGAGATAAGGTAACCTGGGTATTTAGGACATGCTTAACTTCCTTGATCCTCACCTCCGTAGATGGAGGGGGTTGATCGGTGACTTAGCATGTTCCTTTGTCCTCAATTTAATATAAAAGGGGGAGATGTTGGGAGCCGAGTTGAAACGCCATTATAAGATGGTGCCGGTTTCCTGTTTCCGGGTTCTTAGTAAACAAGTAACAGCGCAGGTGCAAGTTGAGTAATCCTTGCCGCCTATGCTAATGAGGTTCTGGACATGCATACAATTGTTGATGGTCACGTTGCTTGCCGCCTCCCCCTATGCTAATGAGGTTCTGGACATGCATCCAATCGTTGATGGTCACGTTGTTTGCCGCCTCCCCTATGCTAATGAGGTTCTGGACATGCATCCAATCGTTGATGGTCATGTTGCCAATATAAGCAGGGTGCCTCACACATTCAGGGTCTTTCGCTGTCAACACTCAATCAAGCTACAGTCCTCAATAAAGCGTGAACCAGAAGAATCCTGTGTGCGGCGTCTTCCTTGCAGGCGAGGCGGGCGTCCACAAGCCTATACATCCTCTCCTTCTACAAATGTACAGTGAACACAGTGTGTCCAACTACAGCCCAAGGTACAAGGGACCAATGGGGAACAAGGGACAGCCTTCACACTTACAGGTTTTGAAGAGAAGTCAGCCAAGAACAGATGATC
The DNA here is from genome assembly GCA_026225945.1 of Cricetomys ansorgei. NCBI lineage: Eukaryota > Metazoa > Chordata > Mammalia > Rodentia > Nesomyidae > Cricetomys > Cricetomys ansorgei. The sequence continues at coordinate 25,079,050 of JAMJFZ010000435.1, read as the reverse complement.
ATCACAGGTGATAACACTTGTGCTATGACAGGGATACTCAGGGACTCCTAAGAAAGAAATGACTCCTCTTAAAGAAATGACATCTAAACTGACTCATGGTGGAAAAGAGAAGCCAAATGAAGATTGGATTTGGAGAAGGAGACAGCAGGAAGGGTGTTGCAGGCAGAGAGTAGTGTATGTAATGGTCCAGAACAAAAAGGGTCCTTAGGGGAAATGAAATATTTTAGTCTGATTGGAAAATACTTTTGAATTTACAAAAGAAACCAAACCGATCCAGTGAAATGGTTCAAAGGTAAACATGCCTTGCCACCAAGCCTGACCATCCTAGTTTGATCCTCATGACTGACTGAGGCAAGAGAAAAGAGATTTTCTGTTGTCACAACACAAGCTGAGCCCAGAAGACTTGGGGGAAGGGTACTTGATTGAGGAGACACTGGCTGAGCTGGGTCTTGTGGTGAAAGGGCTGACAAAGGAAGGAACAGCATGTCTGCAATTGGGTCCAAGCAGTTCAAAAGGAACATTCTCTGCACTTTTCTAAATTCTCTGACCTGAACAGATACACACACACACACACACACACACACACACACACACACACACAGAGACACAATGAGAAGAAAAAATCAAGAACCAAGCTACACATGGTAGCACACGCCTATAATCCTAGCATTCAAGAGGCTGAAGGACTGAGTAAGACCAGTGTCAGCCTGAGTTATATAACAAGACTCTCTCAAAAAACATAAACAAAAGACAGGCACTGGGTATAGCCCAGTGCAGGCCACACCTTTAATCCCAGCACTTGGGAGGCAGATGGATCTCTATTAATTTGAGGCTAGCCTGGTCTACACAGTGAATTCCAGTCCAGCCAAAACTACATACTGAGACCCTGTCTCAAAAAACAACAAAACCCCCTAAACACAATATTCTGTCAGCTGTCTACCTCTACTTCTAGCATCTAAACCACAGAATCCACAAAGTAATCTGGTGACTATTTTCCCCAGTCTCCTAAGGATAGAGCACAACTGGTACCATTCTAGACAAGCAGAAGGCCAGTTAAATCATTACACAAGATGGATGCCTCAAGAGATCAGGTCTTCTTTCCAGGAACCAGCCAGAAAGGCATACATCAGTGAGCGTTATCTGCCACCAGTAGATCTCATTGCTGTTGCTGTGTGACCTTGGGCAAGCTATTGAAGTTCCTCATGCTTTAACAAGGATAATAAGCAGAACCTGTCGTAGCAGATTGATCTAAGGATTAAGTGCATTAATGCATTAAAAAAGACTAAGCCAGTGCTGGGCCCAGAGCAAATAAACACTCAATAAGGGGGAGTTACTGTTAATTCCCACCCTGCCTCCCTGCCTTGATTCTCAAGTGGTGCTCTTCAAGCCTCCCGGGCCCCTTCATACCACGATGATGGATGACAGATGGGAAAGGGCCCCATCAATTCTCATCCAGCTAGCCATACTATCACTCATTTGACAAACATTTATTGAGTACCCACTACAGCCTAGTGTTTGTGTTCAGCACAGCAGATAAATGATGAATTCAGGACAAGACACGGTCCCTGTTCCTGTCTGACAGGGAAGACAGGTAAATGGATAAGGAGAAACGAATCTGCTAAGTGCTAACAGCACAAGCTGTTGTGGGGACACAAGTTGAGCCCAGGAGATTGGGGGAAGGGGACTTCACTGAGGACACTGGCCGAGCTGGGTCTTGAGAAGGGGCTGACAAAGGAAGGTCACGCCAGCCTGAAGGAACAGCGAGTCTGCACTTGGGTCCAAGCTGTTGCAGAGTGAAGGAATGTTCTCTGCTCTTCCCTAGGATCTAACAAACAGCATGATCTCCAATCTGCAGTACTGAATGTTCGATGTGGGACTGAATATGTAGCTTTGGCCTGGTACAAGTGACAATTCTCATTCTGCACAAATGATCCGGGACCAGGCTGTGTCAGGGCCCTGGATCCAAGCAGGGATGCATCCTACAATAGTATCTGTACGAGGAGAAGCCAGGATGAATGGGATGAGTCTACTACTTATTTTCTATTAAAACATTCCTAGCCAGGCCTTGATGGCACAAGCCTGTAATCTCAGCACTTTGGAGGATGGTCACAATACTGAGCTAGCCTGAGCTATGGAGCAAGATCTTGTCTAAGGAAAAAAAATGTTTCTGACGCCTGGTGACACATAAGCCTTTCAGACCTACATTGACACTATGGTAGACCTTTACATTTTAATTTATTTGTGTATATGTACGTGTGAATATGTGTGGTGAGAGGATAATTTGCGAAAATTAGTTCTCTCTCTCTGCCATGTGGGCCCCAGAGGTTTTGAATTGAGGTCATCATGGTTGCTGGCAAGCGCCTTTACCTGCCAAACCATCTTGATGGTGCTAGGAGGCCCTACAGGCCTTTAAAATAATCTTTAAAATTACATTTATTGTGGGGGCAGCGCACATGCAGAGGACAGCTTGAGGGAGTTGGTTCTCTCCTTCCACCGTGTGGATCCTGCAGACCGCGTTCAGGCCATCAGGGGACTGGGGAGGTGGCTCAGCCGTAGTTAAGAGCACCTGTTGCTCTTGCAGAGGACACGGGTTCTGTTATCGGCGCTCACATGTTGGCTCACAGCTGTCCTTAACTCGGGTTCTGAGAGATCTTGACATCCTTTTCTGGCTCTGTGGACTATACACACACGCAGTGCACATACAACATATGCAAGCAAAACATGCACACACATGTTCGGGTTATCAAGCACCCTACTCACCGGGTCATCTTGCCGACCCTGAATGTGGGGAGCCAAGGAACCCCAAGTTGAGTGAATATGAGAATAGTGGTCAGAGTCCTGAGTGAGTGTATTGTTGACATGGCCACACCCACATTAAAGCCCAACAGCCTCAGATCCCCTGGAATCTGGCAGTCTTCCCACTGTGCCGAGGCCTTGCAAAGCCTTCCCCAGGTCCAAAAGCGGCTGTTTACAGATGACTGACACATGTGTGCAAAAACTAGCAACTGCCATTTTGTCTCCTGGATTCAGACAGCCTGAGACTTGTTACCTACAGACACCTCCTACCTGTACTGGACAGAGGAAGCGCGCAGCCTGCGGCAACTAGAGCAGCTCCAGCAGAGCTCGCGGCCGCGCAGCCCAGCTTCTCTGTGTGTCTCGGCTTCTTCAGCGCCTGTCCTGTCCTCATTCCCTTGTTGCTCCCAGTCAAGTCACGGAGCCAAGCTCTAGTACACGGTACCTACAGTCTTTTTGTCAGCTTTATACTCTTTTCTGAGCAGTTTGTCAAAAATACAACAGTCTGGTTCTGAAGTGTGCATTTAAGCCCATCTCCTTCCATCTGGCCAGAGTGCTCAAGTTCGACTCACTTCTGCAGCTCTCTCCCTGGTCTTAGCTTTGAGAAGAGGAGAGAGGCTCAGGGGCAGGTGTTCATTTTGCAGAAGGGAAGAGGTGGTTTGCAGAAAGAAGGAAGTCATGAAGGAGTGGAAGCAGCCCCTCTGCAGTCCTCCTGTCCTCCAAGTGCCCTTCAGGCAGAGGGGCTGGGCGGGGGTGGGGGCGGGGGTGGGCGTTGGAAGCTGCTTGGCTCTGTGGCTGTGCTTGCTTTCCTGCTACTTTAACAGGCTGCAGTGTGATGTCACAGATATATAGTGCACTGTATCAAAGACAGATGCGTATGAACTTCATAAACAGGACTAAGTGCTGTCAGCCTGTGATTTTTACAGGGCTAGATTTACGAGCTTTACCCAGAGTGAAGCACTTGTCATTTATCAACTTTAGAATGCTTTGAGCAAACAGCACTGAACACTTAGCTCCACCCAGGAACAGCTGGAACGCAGCACTTCAGTCACAGGAAGCAAAGGGCACCAATAACCGTGGGGTTGACTGGAGTCCGTTAGCTTGAGGCAACCATCTCACCAGTTGGCCAGGGTCACATGAGACCCTGAAACTGCCAGTCTTCACATTGCATTTCTCTTCTCTCTGGGAGCACTACGCTGACATCAAACCCTTGTTTATGCTGATACTATATTGCAGGGCGAGAGGAAACTGGCCACAGGTTGGGAAAGGCCACAGCGAGACAAAGTCAACTGTCTTGAAAGTAAACTCAACCTGGATGCTGGATGTAAAATGCCTAAGAATTAGAGCCCACAGAAAAAATCAGGCTTTTCACCCAACCACAACTGGAAAGAGCCAAGGCAGAGGCAAGACGGTATTTCACAGAGATGCAGGTGGGCCCTCGACCAGCACTGCACAGTGGTGGTGTTTGCTATTGATTCCAAAAAGGGAGAGAGAGAAGGAGAAGGAGAACCCCATTTGCTTATCAGATCCTTCTAATTAGCTCACAAGCTGCTCTGGCATTTGCCGTAAAAACTGCAGAAAGGTTAGATTCCTTGCAGATAGAGTGACAGAAGGACTGTGCTTCCCTGGCTCTGTGCCCCGTGCTGCCATTACTTCAGAGAAGGGGAACTGCTCGATGTTTATCCTCAGCTGACATTTGTAGTCATAGCTGGCCTATGAGAACAAATTTACAGAAGATTTGTGAATTTAACATGTTTATATAAAAGATTCAAACCTAAATACAACTTTTATTTATTTATCTGCTTTGAAAAAAGAGATATCAACAAGCATGTTGGCACAGAACTCTAATCTCAGCACATGGAGGCAGAGGGCCAGGCAGAGCTCTTGAGCTTGAGGCCAGCTTGATCTACATAGAGAGCTTCCAGCCTGAACACACACACATCCACATACCCACCCCACATCCAGAGAGAGAGATCAAATTCTTCAATCTATACAATAAGCGGCAGGGCTAGGGGAGGTGGTACACTCCTTGAGGAAGAGGCAGGACGATTATCAAAGTTCAAAGCCTATTTGTTCTACATAGCTATAGTTCTACATAGTTATAGGCCAGCCAAAGCTCCACAATGACACCCTGTCTGAAAACATCCCAAGACAAAACAAACAAAAGACACAAGGAAATTGTGTATTAGGGGCTGGGAATGCCAGTCAGTGGCCTGGTGTCTCCCTAGCATATTCAATCCCTAGCAACCTGTTCAACCTGTTCAATCATCTATATACGTAAGTTTGCTGTGCAAAAAGTGAATGATGAGTTCCATTAAAATCTGATTAATCAAAGAAAATTTAAAAAGGAGTAAGACTATACCAGAAAAGCCTTGAATTTAAACTGCAAAGCAGTCTGCCTTTTCATCTTGCAATTAAGGGATACGGCCCCTGTATGTGGGTATTACTGCTCAGCATAAGGGGAAAAGGAACCCTCCAAACAGAAACAAAAACATAGCAGAAACATCATTTTTACTGTGCTGCCAGTCCTGAAGACTATATTCCTTACACAAGCTGAAACTTCCTCTCTGCAGAAAAAAATTTAATAATTTTAAAAAATCCTCCAATCTCCTGCCCTGTCAGTTTCCATAATCCACTACAGCAATTAATTTTCTCTTCCAGTCCCCCAATCATCTGCTATTATGCCCCATCTATATAAATTATTAGTTTCAAGGCTTTCCACCAATTGCTTCTTCTCCTTCAACCAATTACCTGATCTTATTACAACTCAGCCTACACCCAAGTCAGCAGAGCTATATGCTTCTAGACCTAAGAACTATTTCTTCAACTCTTTACTACTCATCCAATATGCAAGAGTCAGTATTACTCCACGTATATGTGAAAATGAGTTTATGTTCCCCAAGATTTCTGCCTTTTCTCCAGCTCTACGGAGCACCAATTCCTTGAGGCCAAGGGCACGCACGCACGCACGCAGTCTGCATGAACATACATACACACTTTAAGTCTCTCAGAACACAAGCGAGTGCTACACAATCTGTGGACACGCCGTAAGCACTTGTGGTTGGGTGATGATAATGATGATGATGATAGCTAGATTAGGCTTCTGAGTAGAACACTCCTAAGTAATGATTGCAATGAAGCAAGAATTTATGACACTCCTTATTAAAATTCTAATTGCATAACTAGGCCTTAAGAAACATATTTCCCCCTTTGGTGATACATACTGATTCCTTCTTTCTAAAAATACCTTGGCAAAGAAATCTAAACCTCAAAGAACCAAAGAAGAAAATTTTCCACAGGACAAAAGACACTAGGAAGAAACAAATCACAGCACTTTGGGAAGCCACAAAATGTAGGTTTTAAACTCTGGTTAAGTCTTTAGTCTTTCAAAGCAAAATAAGTTACTGTTCTTTGGGGAGTAAAAGTCCCTGTGACTGCAGCTTCCGGCATCCTCCCTACTGAAGGGAAAGTGGTTATCGCTCAGCAGTGAGCCTGGGGAAGGGATCACTACTCCAGACCCTCCTTCAATCGCCCAAACAAGCTGTGACTCCAGTTCAAGCAGGCCAGTGTTCTCACCCCTAATTCCTCCATGCCCTGTGTAACCTCCAGATTCTGTGCTGGAGCAAAGGTATACTTGTCTCAAAGTCAGCTGACAGATGACAAAGCAAAAAAGAAACAATCACAGTGTTATAAAAGCAAGATAGTGTCTGTCCTCCAAAAGCCAAGAAGACAATAGCAGCAGAATTTAGCTCACAACATGAGAGCAATCACAGCTCTGTCAGATAGCCATAAACACCTGAACCTGCTGTGTTGGGTAAGTCACTTAACCTCTTTGGGGGCTGACTTCTGCAGTCATCAAGTAGTCTCCCTCTGAGTCCACGAGCTTGAGATGGTTTTGTATAAATCACATAGTACTTCTGCACTGCTGTAATAATTTTCTGTCAATCCTTTAACAACCCACTCTGTTATCTTAAAATCATTTCTAGGAATATAACTAATACTTAATACTTTATTCATGTGTACATTCAACGATATTTTCCCTTACTCTAGGCTCTGCTAGTATGGTCCTTATGCCTCACAATCAAATGTAGACTATGTAGCAGGAACAGTGTCCTACACCTGTAATCCCAGAACTTGGGAAGTCAGACAGACAATCAAGAGTTTGAGCCAACCTTAGCTACATTATGAACTCAAGGCCATCCTGGGATATATGAGACACATTCTCAAAAGAAAAAAAAAACGTCAATTGCATAGACTGTATAATCAACTCTCTAATGCAAAAAAAATGGTAATTATAAATGCTGCTGAAAAGTCAGTTTTCAGAAAATAGCGTGGTGTTGATAATATGCAATTAGCTATGATTACAATACTTGACATGCCAAAAATAACAATTCTCCAGAAACAATAGTAAATTTGGTATGGATACAACATAAGGCTAAGCCAGAAGCGGTGATTGATGCCTGTATCCCTAGTACTCAGGAGGCTGAGGCAGGAGGATAGCTGAGAGCTTGAAGCCAGCCTGAACTGCAGAGATTGTCTCAAAAAATAAACAGAAAAAAAGGTACAAGGCAGATTTTTTTTACATTAAATTTAATTTTTAAAAACTTTTTGGGAGGCAGAGTTTGAGGCCAGCCTGGTCTACAGACAGAGTTCCAGGACACCCAGGGATCCACAGAAAAACCCTGCCTTGGAAAAATAAATAAATTAAATAGATAGATAAATAAATAAATACGCAAATAAATAAGAAAATAAACAGTGAGTGTTGCTCAGGTTCTCCCCTGAAGATAAAAAGACTAGGAAAAAAATATGTACGAGTATGGCTGTCCCGCCCACAGGTGCTCCTGGGGCCTGTGAGGAGGGCATCAGATCCCTCGGAATTAAGTCTCACGTGGTTGTGAACCACCATGTGGCTGCTGGGAATTAAACTGGAGTCCTCTGGAAGAGTAGCCAGTGCTCCTCACTAACCACAGAAACAAATCTCCAGCTCTAACAAGGTTAAATTTCAAGTGTCTCAACACTAGGCAAAACTAGCAGACTATCAAACACAACCTATGGCGAAATATTATCTAAATGATTATTCCTGTCCTGGACATTGTGTTTTTTTTGTTTTTTTAAAAAGCTCCTAAGCCAGGCCTAGTGGCACAGGCTTATAATCCCATACATTAGGGAGGCTGCAGCAGGAAGAGGTCAGGACTAACTTTGACAACCTACTGATACCCTTGTTTCCCAATAAAAAGTAAGTAAAGGACTAGAGATATGGCTCAGCGGTAGAGCACTTACCTAGCATGCTCAAGGCCCTGGACTCAATCTCTAGCACTTAAAACAAACAAAAACCCTCTCAGTAGCACTGGGGACAAAACTCAGTAGGAAAGCACAAGCCAGAGAGGCCTGGGTCCAATCCCAAGCACTCCCTCCCCAAATGAATTCCTGTATAATAGAGCCACAGCGTGCAAACCAGGTCATGCAGCATCAGAAAATTTGAACATTCTGTCTCTGTTTTTAAGAGTTAACACTGACTTTGGCAACACTGAAGTAACAGTTAAGTTATAGAAGTAAGTAGAATTGGTTAACAGTTCTGTAGATACAAGTATATAGATTGAGGTATGAAGACTAAAAAAACATATTTATGAGGCTGACTTAATCTAAAAATCAACAAGAGTAAGATACTAGAAAAGGCAACACTAGGGAATTTAAAACCACAGATCAGTCCAGATCTGTTCTGCAGTTACTCTAGATCCAGTTCTATCTGAAAGTCAAATTAACAAACTACAAAAACCAGAAGACCATAAGCAACAAAATGAACAAAGAGTTTCTGTGAATTTCCCAAATCTAGGCCCAAATTTGGCAAATGAGAGAAAACAGGAATTGGAGTGAAAGCCCGGTGTCTTGGAAAATACTGTGCTCTGATGCCACCTAGTGGGGTTGGTCCGTGATTCCTGGACTGGAACAAGCACCCTGAGCCTCTCAGCACCCACTGTTGTTTAAGGGGATGTCCCTCAGTGAAAGAGGGCTTGCCTATGGCCAGAGAGTCCATATCTAACACAACAAAAGCAAACTTTCTTCTTGAAGCAAGTACTACTTAACAATTTTCTGCATGCTGACAGTATCCTAAAATACGTGGATTTAGACTCTAAATTAAGAGCACACACCACAGACAGAAGCACCATCCTGTAACAAACCAGAGAAGCCTTGTCATCAGCTAGCTAGAGCGATCAGTAGCTCTGAGAAAATGCAATTCTGGGTTTTCTAACCCAGAGCTTTCAGAGCTTTAAACTCTGAAACCAACACTAAACAAGTGCTGCCAGGCGGCATGCGCCTTTAGTCCCAGCACTCGGGAGGCAGAGACAGGCAGATCTCTGTGAGTTCCCAGGTAGCCAGGGCCATTACACAGAGCAAGCCTGTCTCGAAAAGCAAAAGAAAACAGACAAAAAAAACAAAAACAAAAAACAAGTGCCCAAAATGTTCTTGGACAGTAAAACTAGCATAAACTACATAAACCACTGGGGATATCATTTAAAAAAAAAAAAAAAAAGTGGGTAGGGTGGTGTACACTTTAATCCCGGCACACAGAAGACTGAGGAAAAAGGATCCAGAAAAAAAGCCAGCTGAGCCTACACATGGAGACCATGTCACACAAAAGGAAGGAGGAGAGACTCACTCTCCTAAGGCAGGATAGACACTGAGGGTCTGTGAAGTGCGACTTCTTCCCTTCGCTGTTCAGATGAGCTAGGGAAGAGCACACGCCCAAAAGAGCTCAGCCTACAAAACAGGCTCTCAATGATTTTATACAAGCGACAGGAACCGCACAGAGGAGGTGTGTAGAATTGCAGAGTCCAGATAGCCAGGCTTGCCCAGAGAATTCCCTCCCACCTGGCAGGTCTTGGTACTCACTCTTAATCTTGGGACTGTTCATATTTGGTAAAAAGCTCCCGTTCTTACATCTTCCAGTTTTGTCCCAGCACCCACTGCTATTCATGTCTCTAAGAAAGTGATTTATTTATTTATTTTGCTTGTTTTTAAAAGAGACCAAATATCATTATGTTGCCCAGAATGGTCCCAAACTCCTGGGCTCAAGCAATCCTCCTGCCTCAACTTCCTAAGTAGCTGAGACAACAAGAGCACATGCCACAGTGCATGGAGTCTATCCCAATTTCAACGTGATTCCAAGCCCAAATTTTTTGATGTGTGTGTACAAAATTCTTTGCAATATCTTTTCACATATGTCTTGCATCTCCAACTAGAACATGAACACCTTGATGAGCTAGTACCTTTCCTTAGTTTCTCAGCCTCTCTCTCTCCCAACTCCTCTCTCGGATATAAGTAACTTGGAAACTCAAAAAGAAGCCGTTGATTTCACAATGTGCCTGTAGTCCTTTTCCTCACACTGTACAGAAACTGTGCTCTGACGATCTCAATTTGGGTTCCTCTAAAACTGAACTACGGCATTTGGAGGGAAGGGAGAGGTGTGTTAGGTCTCAAACTCCAGACAAAGTGCTGGCTGAGATACCTATTTAACGTATCAAAGTGAATCTGGCTGCCAGGTTCTCCCAGCATCCCTCAGTCCCTCAGCCAGGTCCTCCTGGCTGGCACGCCCCGCCCCCTCTCCTGAACACTCCAGTCCTGGAGGCTTGGGTTGCTCTTCCCATCATAACCCAGCCATTTTGGTTGCCTCTCTTAGTCTCTCTTGGCCTCTTGGTCTCCAGGTTTCCCTCTCTCCTCTCTCCCCTCCCCACTCTCCTCACACAGCCTGGCAGAGTCTGGTCAAATCCACCATGGACTCTCCAGATGCCTCTGCTCTCCCTCATAGCTAACCATGTCTCCCTTTTATCTACAATAAACTTTCTCCCCCACCATACCCAGGAGCAGTCATGCCCTTTCCTTTTTATTTCTTTTTTCATTCAAGGTGAACTTTTAAAAGGTTAAAGAAAACCAAAGCTACTGAGGATGTAGCTACTTGGTAGAGAGCTTGTCTGGCAGCTGCAGGCCCTGGGTGCTAACAAAGAAAAAGAAGCAAGGTAACCAGTCGATATCTTTGTGGGCACACCGAATGTTTTGGAAGGACACAGGTTGAATATAGAGGAAGAACCACTCTGACCATAAGGAATGTGTAATATGCAACTAGACAATACTTAACTATTGCAAAATAACCTTGACTTTAGGCCAAAATCTTGAATTCCAAGCTGATCACAGGCAACTGAAAAAGATTCACTTATAAAAAATGCTCAGGTAATCCAAGGACAAACTAGACATCAAGGCAATACAGCAGGGATTGTTAGTCATGTCATTACCCAGCAAAATCTAAGCCCATTGGCAAGTTCACAGAATGGTTTTGAGATGGAATCTTACACCAAGTGCAGTACATAAAATAATGACAAAGACAAGTTGTCACACTAGAAAGTTCTTTAAATGACTGTTAGTTCCACTTTTTCCTATTTACAAAATACTTAAATTCTCCGGGGGTGTGAAGGGGTGACCTAAAATTTCCTTCTTTTCACTTAGATACTCTTGAGAGTCATACATGGCAGAGAGGGCTGACCTGGAGGACAGGTTCCCTGGATTCAAATCCCAGGCCCATCTTTTAGCAGCAGTGTGACACCTAGCACAAAAAGAAAGCTTGGAGCAGCGTCTAAAATTTAGGCTCTAAATGAATTAGCAGTACCTCTGTGCCAGGCGTGAGGAGGGCATTCCAGGCACTGGCCGGCCTACATACACTCTTGGGAAAGAGTAACTGGGACAATCAGCTCAGAGCAAAGAGAGTATGTGACAAAGTATAGGAGAGGCTGCAAGGAGCCGATAAACGGTAAGGGCTCAGGACATACTTCCATTTATGCAAAAGCCCTATAGAGTTTTGTGCCAGGTATTGGTCTAAGTATTTTAACTCCCTACAGAAAGACAACTCCCATCTTACAGATGATGCAAGTGAAAGGGCTTAAGCAACTCAGTTCCTCAGAGGCAGCACCAGGGACCAAGCCCCATATGTCTATGACTCAGGTCATCCTCCGCTACATAGCAAGTTCAAGGCCGGCCTGGGACACCTGAGTTCCACCCCTAGAGCCCATGGAGGTGGAGGAGAGAGCTGAATCCACAAAACATAGTCCTCTGGCCTCCACACTCGGCTGTGGCATGTGCATGCCCTTTCACCCCAGTAATAACTTTTTTTAGGTTTAATTAAAGTAAAAAATAAATAAAACTAAGCAAAAAATGCTAGGCAATAGGAATTTTCCAGCTCTGTTGTAAGTTTATGGGGATACTACCATACATGCAGACAGCACTGCTGACTGGAACATCATATGGCTGGTGATTTTAATGATGCATCCATCATCCTTCTCTTCTTGAACTGACAGTGCTTCCACTGAGACACTACGTGAGCTACTTACCCTGTCTAATCCTGCATCTCCCCTCTGGAAACAAAATAAACAATAACACCCATGTCCAAAATGGTCTTTATCACTACTAGCCCATCTGGGAACTCAATAGCTCTTGAATGAATAAATGAAGCCCTGTCGTACAGATGGAATCATGCACTTAAAGCACTGAGTATGATACGTGACATACAGTCACTGCTCTTCCCTAGTCCTTCATCTCACAAAAGAGCAGGCACAGGGTCATGCAACAACAGCACTAACCATCATACTCCCTACCTCTTCACCAGCTCACCCTTCACCCTGGCCTGTCCATACCACAGACCAACTATTCACAGGCACTGCCCATATCCATAGGACATAGGCAGAAAAAGAGGGTGACAGTCTTTCTTCTGTAATAAGAAGTTCCTTAGTGCACATACATACATCCTATATACAACCTATAAAAAAAAAATAACCACAACCATAATTTCCAGGTGTAACATTTGGGAATGTATTTATTTCTATATAAAAAGCTTACTAAAAATACCAAAATTATCCATTCTGTTTTCCTCCACTTGAAGGGTCTTTCTGTTATGGACAATGTCTACTTGTTATATGGTGTGACGGCCTGCAATGTTGGCGTTCAGTTGATCACAACCCCATTTGGTGGTGGTGGTGAAGAGGTTTAAAATGCTAACCAACATGAGGAGGCTTAGTTTTTCATGTAATACAGTATTAGAATCTCCCACAACTCAATTTCGAGAAAATTTTTATATTTGGCTCATCTCACTGATAGATTGAATTATTAGAGCAAAATTCCAGCCTAGATAAGAAGTAACATAACCGTTTAGCCTCCTGGCAAATTACATTCAGCACCCACTTTCTCAAGATGACAAATATCAAATCTCTCAAGTGGAAAAATCTTCTAGAGCATCAAGCCAATTGTGCAATGCAGCAAATAGAGCAGGAGGGAGAGTCCAGCCCCATCTCTGCAGCAAAAGCCCTGAACTTACTCCATAAGGTGGCATGACTCATACGCAGCTACCACTAGGTCTAAAATTGAGTCCTCCTGGAAGGCCACTTCCATCTGACCTTAACGAGGCCAGGAGTTCCACAAGGTACTGGCTTTCTTTTTTTCCCTACGGCATCTGCCATCTCCTTGCATCAGCTTGGCATAAAAACATGACAGACAGTGAGACTATTTGCTTCTCTAAGCTCTCTCTACTGCCATAAAACAAACCATCATTACTTTTAACAGAGTATTCAAACATCATTTATAGACGGTGTTTCTGCTGTAATTTGCAGTCCAGGGAGACGCAATGACTTAACAAAAACCACAGATAGTGCCCAAGGTGATGCACGCCTCCTATTTTAGGCCAATTACAGCCCTTTCTGCTCCTTCTTTCCATGAGGCCCCAGGCATCACACATCCTATGACAAGTGTGCAGAGCGAGTATTATTGGTCCCACTTACTGGTGTGGAAACTGAGGTCCATAAATCTTAAGTATACATCCCAAGCAGAAGTGAGTAGGAAAGAGGCAGAACTGTAAGCCTCAGCCTGTCTCATTTCAAAGTCCTTGTGCTTTCTATTGCTGCCTTGCTACTCAACAGACCCGCAGATTTGCATCATCTGGAGCTAATTAGAAATAGATGTCTCAGCTCTACTACAGAACTTCCAGATCAGAATCCAGCCAGGTTTCATTAAGATCTCCACGTCATTTGTGTGCTCATTAAAGTTTGGAAACTGTACTCCACCACTGTGCCTCCCTGACTGCCACTACTGCTCCCTTTCTACAGATCCGCACTGGGTTCTCAATTCTCAATGTGTGCCGGGGCGGGGGGGGTGGGGGGGGATCACACCCAGCACATTCAAGTTTGAAAACATTTCTGTCACAGCTGTGGGTAGATAGAAGAATGCTAGTAGGATTAGAGGTTGGAGGACTTGATAAAAACCCCATAATGCCTCTAGGCCTGGTAGCCCAAGCCTGTAATCCACACATGGAGTAAAATCATTACATGTTCGAGGCTAATCTGGACTACATAGTAAGTTTCAGGCCAGCCAGGCATATATATTTAAAAAAAAGGAAAAAAAAAAAAAAAAAACCTGTTTCCAAAAAAAAAAAAAAAAGAAAAAAATTCTACAGTGCACAGGACTGCTACCCAAACAACAAATCATCTGGCCCAAACATCAGCAGCACCAAGGCTGAGAAACCTACACCCTTGTTCACATTATCCATTATTTTTGGATTTACAGATCATTTCTTAAAACTTCTTTTTACTATTGGGGGGGTATTTAGAGACAAGCTTTCTCTTTGTGGCCCTGGCTGTCCTAGAACTCACTCTGTAGACAAGGCTAGTGCCAAACTCAGAGTTCCTCCTGCCTCTGTTTCCTGAGTGCTGGAATTACAGACATGAGCCGCCACTCAGCTATTTTCACTATTTTAAATTATGTGTATGTGTAGTAGTCTGTGTGTAGGTAGGTATGTGCATGTATGTGAATCCAAGTGCACATGGAGGCTAGGGGCAGATCTCTCTGGAGCTGGGGTTACAGACGATCCTGAGCTGCCTGGCATGGGTGCTAGGAACCAAACTCAGGCCTTCTGCAAGTTGCAGCAGTATATGCTGTTTGTTTGGGGTTCTATTTTTATTTTTCTTTCGAGACAAGGTCTCACTATGTAGCTCTAGCTATTCTGGAACTCACTCTGTAGACCAGGCTAGCCTCAAACTCAGAGATCCACCTGCCTCTGCCTCCTGAGTGCTGGGATTAAAGGTGTGTGCTACTATACCCAGCTAGAACATGGTTTTAACCATTGAGCCATTTCTCCAGCTGGGTATGGAGACATATGTCTATAATCCCAGCACTTGGAAGACAGAGGCAGGCAATCAGTAATTCAAGGTCATCTGCAGTTATATACTAAGTTCAAGGCCAACCTGGGCTATATGAAACCTTGGCCTGCTTTCCTCCCCCATAAGAAAGAACAGCTCAGTAGGATAGCACTTGCCTGGTGGGCATAAGGTTCAATCCTCAGGACCACACACCCCTAAAAAGAGTTTTTCCTGACAAAATTATGGCTGAATAAATGCCAAATAAACTTCTTTTTCCTACAGGCTAGTCTCTCAGACTCTCTCATAACATTTAGCAAGAACTTATTAGAGGTCATCAAACTGTGGTCCATAGGAAAATCAAACTGTCCTATTATAGAGAGAGCTAAGAATAATTTATTTTATAAAGCTTTTTAAAAGATTTATTTTATTTTTAAGTACTCTGCCCGCACGCATGCTGTGAACGATTAGCAAGCCTAGTGCCCTTAGAAGTGAGACAAGGGCATGAGACCTCCCGGAACTGGGGTTACGGGCAGTAAGCCACATGGGTGCTGGGAATCAAACATAGGTCCTCTGTCAGAACAAGTGTTCTGAACTGTGGAGCCATCTCTTCAGCCCCCAGAATTATTATTTTTTAATTTTTGGTTTGGTTTGGTTTGGTTTTTTGAGACAGCGTTTCTCTGTGTAGCTCTGGCTGTCCTGGAACTCACTCTGTAGACCATGCTGGCCTCAAACTCAAGAGACCCGCCTGCCTCCGCCTCCCCAGTGCTGGGATTAAAGGCGCACACCGCCACCACCTCACTCATTTTTTAATTTTTATCATTCACGAAATTCAAATTTCCGTATCCATTAAGTTTATGATTAACAACACAGTAATAGCCACTGCTTACATTTGCCCTAAGGTGGCGTTTATAAGTCTTTAAAGATGTAATTCACACAGTTTTAGACTCCGTCTATCTAAATTGTACGGTTCGGTTCAATTGTTTTTAGCATATTCGTAAGTTGTATAGCCACTGCCCGTAGTAATTCTGAGATCTTACTTGGTTTGCAGCACTGGGGATGGGCTCCAGGGCCTCAACATGCTAAGTACACACTCTAACCTTCAGCTCCAAGAACATTTTCATCACTTCAAAAAGGAACTTCATATCCTAAAATACCCCTAAACTCCCAGTGTCTGAGCCCTGAGCAACCACTAATCTAGTCTGTCTCCATGAATAACCTATCCTAGATTTTTCCACGGATAGAATTCTGTGTCCGTCTGTGACTCCTGTGTTTTAAAGGTCTGTCCATGTTGGAACATCTATTGTTACTTCATTTATTGCCAAATCATATCCCATAGAATGCATACGCCACCTGCTGGTGGACAGCGAGCTGTTCACACTTCTTGGCTCTTAGGAGTAATGCGGCTGTGTACGCAGGAGTCGCTCCATAAGCAGTTTCTATGTGTCTCAGAGTGAACTAACAGTGGGGACTGCCACACAGCGTTTCAAAGTGACTTTCTCCACATTCACACTGACTATGTAACTTTTTCATTCCAGGAAGCTTACTGGCTGCCTTTCTTTGTAGTAAAGTCTCATTAGGTTTTTGATTTATACTTTCTTGGTGATTAATGACTGTGAGTATCTCTTTGTGTGTCTATTGGCTATATATTTTCATTAGAAAATGTCTTCTTAGGTCTTGGGTCCATTTATTAAATGGGTTGTCTTTTGATTACTGAACTATTAGAATTATTTATAGCTGGGCAGTGGTGGCGCACGCCTTTATCTCAGCACTCAGAAGGCAGAGGCAGGTGGATCTCTGTGAGTTCGAGGCCAGCCTGGTCTACAGAGTGAGTTCCAGGACAGCCAGAGTTACAACAGAGGAACCCTGTCTCAGAAAAAAAAAAAATAATAATAATAATAACATGTTTTAGATGTAAGTCTGAATTAGTTTTCTTGTTGCTGTGATAACATATCTGACAAAAGGGACTTAGAGCTTATTTTGATTCACAGATGAGAGGAGTCCATCATGGCAGGGAAGGCACGGTGGCAAGAACATTAGGCAGCTGGTCACAATACACAGTCAGGAAGGAAAAAGATATTCTTATATTCAGCTTGCTTTACCCTTTTTCTTCAGTCCAGCCCCAGCCTATGGGATGCTGTCACTCACATTCAGAGTATTCTGGAAACATGCTCAGACATACTCAAATGTTTTGGAGGGGGATGTTAGACAGGGTCTCAGTATGTAACTATGGCTGTCCTGTAGATCAAACTGGGCTTGAACTCACAGAGATCCACCTGCCTCTGTGACAACTGGGATTAGAGGCTCTTCAGGTATGTTTCTATGGTGATTCTGAATCCAATCAAGTTGACAATGATAAAAAACCTTCACAAAGTCCCTTATCAGCTACAAGGTTTGCTACTTTTTCTCTCACTTAACTCTGCCCTTTGAGCATAAAAATTTTAAATTTCAATTAAGTTTACCTGTATGTGTGTGTGTGTGTATGTACATGTGTGTGGGTACACTCACCTGTGTGAACACATACAAAACATTTTCTTCTCTTATACCTCATTTTATTTTTTGAGACAGAATCTTTCACTGAACCTGGAGCTCACCATCTGGCTGGCCAGCAAAGCCCCAAGATACCTCTACCCCCTTCCGACCCCCCAGGGCACTGTGCACATGTGGTGCGCATAAAATTCATACCTGCATGAAAAACATGCATACACATACAGTAACAAAAACTCCTAGAACTTTGTAAGTTTTTTAACATTTACTTATTTTGTGTGTACATGTATGTTGTTATATGCACTTATTTGTGTGGAGGCTAGAAGATAACTTGGTATGACTCATTCGCTCTTTTCGCCATGTGAGTTCCAGGATCAAACTCAGGCTTTCAGGCTTGGCAGCAAGAACTTTTACCGCTGAGCCATCTCATCTGCCCCTGACCTTATTTTAAGCAAAAATTAAATCAATGAAACATTAAAATTTTTAATGATGCCAGGTGTGTGGTGCACACCTTTAAGCCCAGCACTTGGGAGGCAGAGGAAGGCGATCTCTATGAATTCCAGGCCAAAGTTACATAGTTAGATATTGTCTCTAAAATAAAATAAAATAAAACAACCCAAATAAATTGGGTGTGGTGGTGCATGCCTTTAATCCCAGCACTAGGGAGGCAGAGGCAGGTGGAACTCTGAGGTCCCATCCAGTCTGGTCTCCGGAGTGAGTTCCAGGAAAGCCAGGGCTACACAGAGAAACCCTGTCTGGAGAGAGAAAAAAAAAACTAAATAAATAAATAAAGTTTTAATGACTTACTTCTCTTTTTTAAAAAAAGGTTTTTTGTGAACGAGTGTATTTTCTGCAAAGAAGTGTGCCACGCACATGCAATGCCCACAGAAGCCAGAAGAGGGCATCAGATCTCCTGGAATTAGAGTTATATACAGTCATGAATTGCCATGTTGGTGTGGGAACAACCTGGATCCTCTGCAAGGGCAGTGAATATCCTTAACCACTGGGCCATCTCTCCAACCGTTTTCATATTTTTAGATCTTCTTAGTAGCTGCTCTGGAGTCTATCATATAATCTTGACTTACCAAAATTAACTTCAGGTTTATACTAGTTTACTCTAAGTGATCCAGAAATGTTCCAGTGTGATATTAGTATAAACATCTATCAAATTTACACACAGCAACTCACTGTTCCAGCTATTCTTACCATCTGTAGTCATTTCCTTAGCTCATTATAGTTTTATCCCAACACACCTCTTCTGTGTTGTCAGCAAATGTGTTATACATATAACACACATTATATGCCCAACATTACATGCACTTAAGCAGTTTTAATCAGTTAAGGAAAAAACTATGCATTTACAGCATCTTATGTGATGTATCATAACTCAGACCCTACCTGCATGGCAGTTTACCAACTGCACAATCTCGCCTGAAGCCTCTTTTGTTAAATCTGACCCCTGTTCACTCTCACAGGGGCTTCTGTGGCTAGCTTTCCCACACCCACCTCCTCTTCCTTCCCTTGTATGGGTCATACTTTCCCGGCTCTTTGCATATCTCATAGTTTTTGATGTTTTGGACATTTCAGATGATATATTTTGGTGACTCTGGGTACTGGTGCCCCACCCAGGGTTTTACTTGGGTTGGGGCAGCACTCTGTCACTGCCCTTGAGTTTTTGAGACAGGGCTTGCTTGCTATGCAACTCAAGCTGGCCTAGAATGAGATCTCCATTATCCTGCCCTCAGACTCTCAAGTGCTAAGATTACAGACACAGACCATCACATCTAATGTCAAGACTTCCTATCTACTAATTTATTGGGTAACTGGTTGGATGATTTTAATGAAATCCATTTATCCCACACAGTGTAAAGACCTATGATATTTCTTCACAGGGAGGTGCTGCTTTGGGTAGTTACCTTGAATGACATGGCTCTAGTCTTCCCTTTCCATGACCACCTAGCTGTTAAATTCTAACTGTGGCTTGTTTTTCTAATATTTGTAACAATGCTGAGGCACAATTTGTATACAAACTAGCCTACTGAATTACTCTGAGGGAACTGCTTCTGAAGTGGATGTAATAAATATCAGACATCCTTACCTAAGGAGGGTTTCCTAAGAATTTCTTAGCAAACTGAAAACATGCAATCTAGGATCTATCTTCATAAATCCAATCTTCTCTCACAGAAACCTAGGATTCTCAAGAGAGCCTGAGGCGTGAACTTTCCCACTGTGCTTCAGGTGAAGTTATTTCCTTTGGGGGAAGATAAGGACAATCTGGGTCTTGTTTGTTTTTTGGGTTTGGTGCTAGGGGTTGAATCTTGGGCCACCTACACGTGCTCTATCAGAGCTATGCCCCTAGTCAGCAACTCTGTTTTAAGTCCTGTTCCTCTCTGCTCCTCAGACAAAACCTCTGAGCCAGGATTCTAGAAATGGGAAAGAGGATAATAGCAAGCTTTTCTCTGAGTTGTCCCCTTCCCCACCAATTCAAGGACTGAGTTTTTGGTGAGAAAAAACACAATCGGGTGAGGTTTCAACTTGCCTTCCCTGTCCAAAGTTGGGGCAAGAGCAGTTAGGTCCTAAATTATCTCAGCATGCCACACCGCGTTCCACAACGCGGTAGAGATTGGACAGAAAACAGACCTCTCCAAATGCACCTTCCTAGGACTTAGCCTCAGCAACAAGTACTGGGATCTCTCTAGCTCACTGAAGGGGAAAGAAGCATTGACAGTCTTGAGTCAAACGGCTGCCTCTCACCTTTATTAAATTTCCATTGATTTCTTCTTGTAGCATTTGCTGTTCACCCTTATAACTATTTCCAAAGGTTGTTTTCCAGAGGATTTTCATCAGCTTTGGAGCAGAATAAGTCAGCGGAGCTCCTAACACTGCCATGTTTATGTCAATCCTATTTAAGAGCAAAGCTAAAGAGCTGAGAAGTTCCAAAAGAGTCCCCAAAGCCCGTAACTCCGAAACGACTGACCATGCAGCCATGCGCACAAACAACCCGGTAACCCTTGCCTTACTCTCACTGCTACCAATGCCGCTGCCCAGGAATCAGCACTCTGGGCAGCAAGGACTGAAATGCTTAGGAGTCAGTATCATACTGGCTAAAAGCTTAGGCAGAAATCTAAATCTTCTGATTTAGCATATGTAGCATACTCAGCATATGTAAGAAGGAAAACTTAAGGCTCTGTCCCCACCTTTTAAAGAGAGGCTTTTGTCACATTAGGTAGCCCAGGCTGGCCTTGAACTCTCTGGCCTCAGTCTCCTAGATGCTGGGTTTATAGATGTGTGGTGATGCACCTGGCCCAGAATGCTTCACCAAGATGTGTGTAAATAAATAAGCAGGATGGATGCGTGTTCTCTCCACCATCATCAATCAAACAATTCTTTTTGCCATCAGATGCCAGGTGCGTGTCCTTTAATTCAATTCAAGTCTGACCCAATCTACCTGAAAGTAATGTTAAATCCCATAGATAAGACTGCCTGTCTGTGATGCCAGTCACGTGCTTCTGACTAGCTACAAACTGACATACCACACTCCCTCTTTGGGTTCAGCTAATTTAGTAGAGCTCCTCACAGAACTTAGGTAAACCCTTAAGTTCACTTATTTTTCAATAAGGGAGATTACAAGGCGCACAAGACATTACAAGATTTTTTTTTTTTTTAATGTAGAAGGCAATGTGAGAAAGGAGGCAGAGCTTGTCTATCCACTCCTAGAATACACGTGAGCTGGAAGCTCTCTAAACCCCAGTCTTTTGGGAGTTTATGCAGGTTTAATTATATAGGCATTACTGACTAAGTCATTGGCCATTGGCGGTCAGTTTAACCTTCAGTCCCATCTTGGTAGAAGAATTGAGAAGTCCCAACCAACCTTAAGGATGCTAACAAAGCCTTTCTGGCAACCAGGCTGAATCCTAACTACCTGCCAACAACAGCCAACTCATTAGCACACAAAAAGCCACTTATTATTTTGGAGATTCCAAGGATTTTACAAGCTATAAGCCAGGGAACCAGATCAATATATCCCAGTGTCACAGGTACATAGCTGACTGTTTTTTGTTTTGTTTTTTTTTTGTTGGTGGTGTTTTGGGTGTTTTTTGTTCGTTTTTTGAGAGTTAAATGTGTGAATGTCTGACACTTAGCAAGTGTTCGAGGCCGTGGATATACCCCAGTGATGGAGTGCTTGCACAGATAGCATGCACAAGGCCCTGGATAACACACACATGCGCACACACACACACACACACACACTCAACAAATGATAGCTATTTATCACCATGTTAGAAACTATGGAAAGTAAATGTAAGATACTCTTCCCTCAAAGTTTTTCTCAGAAACTAAGGAAAAGCACAAACTTTCAATAAAACTAGATGTAACCGACCTAGGGTACATACTAATACCTAATGAAAAACTCCCTGGAGTTTTAAGTGCAAGCCTTACACATTGTAAGCCAGTTCGTTACTACGGAAGATTCCAGTTTCCTTCCAATAACAAATGAATGAAATTAAGCCTCAGTGCCAAAACCAAGAGACCCACTTTTTTTTTTTTTTTTTAAAGCAACAACTAGCTTTAACTTGAGATCTGGGCCTAGATCGCCCCTTCCGGTTCCGACCATCTCCACCTATGCCCTTCCAGCTTCCACCTCGACTGTCACCGCGGCGAGGGCGCCCCGTCGGTGAGGACGCGCACCGTCGAGGCTGGCGGCCGGTTACCTCGCAGTTGAACTCCATCTCGGCGTCCATGGTGACGATCCGCACCGTGAACGTCTTGGGCTGCTTCCTCTTGAGCGAGCTGAAGCTCATGCGGGAAGCGATTGCTCCGGCCATGGCGCGGGGCTCTGGCCCGGGACCCGCTCACCCTAGGCCCGCGCTCCGGGTCTATTAGCCCCCCTGGAGGAGCCGCACAGGCCTCAGGGCCACCATGGTGGCCGGCTGGCCGGCCGCGGACAGACCTAGGCTGCGCGGGTCCTCCGCGGCCAGCATGGGCCGCGAGGACCCGGCCCTGCGTGCGGAAGGGCCAGCTAAGGGACGGTGTCCGAGGGCGGCGGGTCGGGACGCGGGCCCGAGCGGGCGCGGCCCGGCGTTCGCGGGCTCGGGCTGGGGGCGCCACTGGACGGGAACCCTAGACGGCTGCGGCACGGGCGCCGCGCGCCTCTCCGAGGCCGACGGGGGTCGCGGGGCCGCGCGGGAGTCGGGAGCGCACGCGCAGGCGAGCGCGCGCGCGCGCGCGTGTCCGCCTGTCACCGGCTCGGGCCCGCGCGCCGTCGGGAAGCGTCCTCCGCCAACCCCCACCTCAGCGGCCCGCCGCCCCCGCCCCGCCCCGCCCCGCCCCGCCCCGCCCCGCCCCGCCCTCGGGACTCCCAGAACGCTACACACGGACGCAACCGAATCCAGCCACTTCCCAGACGCTGTGAGATTGGCTAGGATGGCAAAGGGGGCGGGCCTTCCTCTCCGTCCCGCCTCCCTTAGGGCCACTCCACCAATAGAAAGTTGCACTGAGCCAGGGGCGCGGGTGTGTGGTCGGCGCTGAGTGGCTATGGCGGCGGTCACTCCGAACGCTTTTGTTGAGAAAGGTTACGCCTACTCTAGCAAGACTGGTTGAGAAGGCGCGGGCGGCACGCCTTCCCCGGGAAACCTGTGGAGGCCCGGCCGCCGCGTGCGCTCCCTTCGCAGGGCGGTGAGACGGCCAGAGCGTCGGTCGCGCTGACTTGTACTTCTCACGCTTTAGCTTTAGGGAGGCCTCTTACGTTGCCCCAACTTTCCTACCCCACCGATCCTTCAGCTTCTCTTTAAGAGAATTGTTATTTGTCCTTACGTTATGCACTAGTTGAGACACTGAAGCTTGATTAAAACAAAAGAAAGCTTTCGAAAGGTGTCCTGACACGTGCTAGGTTGGATCCTATGAAACTGGGCTAGCTGTAGATCAAAAAGGCTCCAGGAAGATGAAAGCATTTTCATTTTGTACTCTACTGTTTTTTTTTCCAAACTACATACATGTAGTGCTGGTACCTTAATGTCATCAAGTGTTACAACACGCAGAGGAGAATCTCAGCCTTCTCGGGGAGTTGTAGAGTGTTTTAAAGATGTGTATTCCAGTCACTGTCCTGTTGCTATGAAGAGACACCATGACCATGGCAACTCTTACAAAAGAAAGCATTGAACTGGGGACTTGCTTACAGTCCATTATCATCACGACAGGGAGTATGGTACACTCGTGGTGCAGGAGCAGTAGCTGAGAGCTTGGAGACACAGACACGGGACTCCCCTCGACACACTTCCTCCAATAAGGCCACACCTCCTAATCTTTCTCTCCCTGGTGGCTAAGCATTCAAATCTATGAGCCTATGGGGACCGTTCTTATTCAGACCACTCCATGTGTTCACTTTTATTTTATGCATATAAGTGTTTTTGCAGCACGGGTACCTGTCACTCACGCCAGAAGAGAGTTCCTGATTCCTGAAACTGGGGTTACAGGCAGGGTGTCAGCCACCGTGTAGGTGTTGGAAACTGAACCTGCATCCTCTGCAAAAGCAGCAAATACTCTTAACCACTGAGCCTTCTTTCCAGCCTTTGTCTGATTGTGTATCTTTGAGCTGGGATCTTCCTATGTCATCTGGCCTGCCCTCCCCCTCGGGCTCTCCAATCCCTTAGGACTACTGCCCTGGGGTAACTTCTGGTTTTTGTTTGTTTTTGTTTTGTTGTTGTTTAGTGTTTTGTTTTGTTTGGTGGGGGCAATGTCTCTTCATGTAGCCCAGGCTGTCCAGGAATTCAGTACTTAGACCAAGCTGGCCTCAAATTCACAGAGGCCCACCAACCTCTGCCTTCCTAGTGCTAGATCAAAGGATCATGGCACCCTGGTCTAGTTTAAATTCTGTTTTTAAATTGCTCTCTTGATGTAACAGACAATTGCATGTGTTTTGAGTGAACACTAAGGACTCCATAATGCTATCTCTGTAGCATCCCCCTACTCTTCAGATTACAAAACTGAGGCCCAGCATGATGGAATCTCATACTTGACTCAGATCTCAGGACCTAGGTCTGCTCTGGCCCAGAATTGATAGCATTACTGGTGTGCTACCCTGGGTGAGGCTTCTAAATTCTCCCTGTAGCAGCTTCAAAAAATATGGACCCAGAATGGTGTAGAAGAACACTTGGAAGAAGTTTTGGTTTTGATTTCCTTAAAAACGCAAAATGGCGTTTGGATTAAGTTTGTGTTCCCCCACCACCACCACCACCCAGCTGTGGTGTAGTTGTTACGAATTGAGTTTGGAATGCTTGATGCTGGTGGCTATAATTTGGTTGGGTGCAGTCATTCTGGCACCTGTAGCTTGTTTTGGGGATTGGGTGCCGCAGGGGTTTATGGGAACTTTTGGCTTAGGGTATAAAAAGTCTGAAGCCCCAAGCGTCGGGGTGGGCGTTGGTTGGTGGTTTGTTGGTTGGGTTACTGTTGTTGGTTAGTATGATAATTCCTAAAAGAAGGAAAATTGGAGAGATTGAGTTTACAGACCGTGAGCTGAGGCGCTAGTCTGACTCACTGTCAGCTAGTCCTCTTCGAGCTTAGGACAGCCTAAAAAGATGTGAAGATTCTACCTTTCTCTCGTTCTATAGCAAGGCTGCTTTCAAGAGCGGTGAAGATTTCTTTCTGTCTTTCCTTTCTCCTTCCCTGAGCAGAGGGTAAAAGATTGTAGCGTACTGCTGCAGAGTGGGGCTAGCACGGACAAAGTATAAGGTTGTATAATGTATGAAAAATGTTGTAATGAAACCCATTTTTGTATGCACAAAAAGTTTAAGAAGCAATACATAAATAACGTGGTTGGGATTCTGGAGTATTCGGCAGACAGTGTTGCTAGACCTGTGCTCTCTTCTACAGCAGACGGGGAAGCACTAGTCAGTGCTGGGGAATTGCTGCCCACCAGAGAGGCAGCCCAGAGCATCCTTAGGTGCTGTGGGCTTGGTGTGGGGTTATTTTCATCTTTATTGCCTCAATTCCTCCCTGCAGGTGGGAGAACTAGGTTGGCTTCTTCCTGGGCTTCCTGCAGAGACAACAAATAACCCGTGGCCAAAGATGCCGCCAGTAAGTAAGTGATTTGAGGAACCCACTGAGGAGCAGCCAACAGAAGTAGATCACACAGCAGGAGCTAAAATATAATGTTGATGATCAGTAATAGTTTATTTTTATAGGAGACTTCCTAGGTACTAGGCTCAGGGCTAATCTACAAAATACACTATTTAAAGTTCCTGCGAAGATGTCCAGGTACGATAAGTAGTTCTGAATCTCAAAACCAAAAGCCAGGAATGAAAATGGATACAGTGAGGGCAGAGAGATGGCTCAGTGATTAAGAGGACTTAGTGCTGTTACATGGGGCCTGAGTTCAGTTCCCAGCACCCAAGGGAGGCAGCTCACAACAGCCTATAAATCCAGCTCCAGGGCATCTGATACCCTTTGCTGGGTTCCCCAGGCACCTGAACTCACATGAGGTATCAGAACCCTAACAGGACACAGGCACATAATTAAAAAAAATGGGTGAGGTGGGTGGAGAGATGGCTCAGTGGTTAAGAGCACCAGCTCCTCTGAGCCCAGAGGACCTGTTCAGTTCCCAGGACGTACATGGAGACTCATAACCATCTGTAACTCCAGTTCCAGGGCATCCGAATGTGGTGCACAGAAAAACAAACATGCACAGAAAAACATTGTTTACATATATGAAATTGTCAAAGAATAAGTGTAAAAATTGTCTTTAAAAAAAAAAGATCCTATATTTTGAAGGCAGAGGAAGGTGGATCTCTGCGAGTTTGAGGCCAGCCTGGTCTGTGAGTGAGTTCCAGGTCAGCCAGGGCTATGCAGTGAAACCTTTTCTTTAAAACAGAAAAGCTGAGGCTGTAGCTCAGTTAGCAGTCTGCACAAAGCCCTGGGTTCAATCCCCAGGACCGAATAAACCTGTGCCTGCCAGTAATTCCAGCATTCCAGAGGAAAATCAGAAGTTCAAGGCCATCTTCCTGGACATAGTTCAAGGCCAGCTTGGGATATATAAGATCCTGCCTCAGGAAAAAAAAGGGAGGGGGAGTAAAGATGAGGCTGGGGTGTATCTCAAAGGTGGATGAGTAGGCCAGCAAGCACAAGGCCATCTCCATAGCAAAATAAAATAATAAGGAACAGAGTCGAGCCAGTGAGATGGCTCAGTAAGTAAAAGCACCTGTGGAAAGCTGACAACTGAGGTCCATTCCAGGGACCCACGTGATGGAAGGAGAGCGCTGACTCCGAAAAATTGTTCTCCACCTCCGCGGATGTGCCGTGGCACACTTGGGCAATCATACACGCACACACCAAAGATAAACGTTTAAGAAAGTAAAGAGAAAAATGGCTCCCCGTGGTTCATAACCTTAGATAATACCCAACTTCGAGTTGGGACAAATCCTGTGAATTGAGCAGCGTAGTCCTCTTGTGGTTCTTTTCATGACGCAGTGACGTCAGCACGTGTAATCCCTAATCTTTTGTGTTAATCAAAAGAGCCGATGGTGGTGCATGCAAATAGGGTACGCTAAGAGCCAGAGGCAGGAGAATCATTAGTTTGAAGACAGCCTGGGCTACATACTTTGTGCTGGAGAGATGACTCAGCAGTTAACAGCACTTGGTGTTCTTCTGGAGGACCCAAGTTCAATTACCAGCACCCACGTGGTGGTTCACAACTACATGTGACTCCAGGTCCAGGGGTCTGAGCCCCCCCATCTGACTTCCTCAAACACCAGGCATGCATGTGCTGCACACACATACATGCAGGGAAAACATCCAGACACATAGAAGAAAAAAGAAAAAAGGGCCGGGCAGTGGTGGCACATGCCTTTAATCCCAGCATTCAGGAGATAGAGATGGCAGATCTCTGTGAGTTCAAGGCCAGCCTGGTCTACAGAGTGAGTTTCAGGACAGCCAGAGCTACACAGAAAACCCTGTCTTGAAGAAAAAAAGAAAGGAAGAAAGAAAAAAGGCAGCTTTTTAGAAAAGCCTATAGTAGCCAGCATAATGGTCCACATCTTTAGTCCCAGCACTTGGAAGACAGAGGCAAGCAGATCTCTATGACTTTGAAGCCAACTTGGTCTACAACATGAGTTCCAGAA
The DNA here is from genome assembly GCA_026225945.1 of Cricetomys ansorgei. Classification (NCBI taxonomy): domain Eukaryota; kingdom Metazoa; phylum Chordata; class Mammalia; order Rodentia; family Nesomyidae; genus Cricetomys; species Cricetomys ansorgei. The sequence continues at coordinate 25,051,491 of JAMJFZ010000435.1, read as the reverse complement.
GAGCCAGAGTTACATAGTGGGACCCTGTCTAGAAAAAGAAAGAGGACTGGACAGATGGCTCAGTGGTTAAAGATAATAACACTGTCTGTTCTTCCAAAAGATCTGGGATTGGTTCCTAGCATCAACATGGTATCTCACACCAGTCTGTAATTCTAGTTCCAAAGTATCTAATGCCCTCTTCTGGCTTCCAAGGGTACCATGTACATACTTGGTGCACAGACATGGATGCAAGCAAAGCAGTCATACACACAAAATAATTTTTAAAAAAGAAAGAAAGACCCAGGAAGTGGTGGCACACACTTTTAGATCCAGCACTCTGGAGGCAGAGGCAGGTGGATCTCTGAGTTCAAGGCTAGCCTGGTCTACAGAGTTCCAGGACAGCCAAGGCTGTTACAAAGAGAAACCCTGTCTCAACTCACCCCCACTAGAAAGAGAGAGAAAGGAAAAAAGGAAGGAAGGAAGGAAGGAAGGGAGGGTAAAAGAAAGAAAGAAGCAAAGACTGGTCTGGATGAACTTTAAAAAAAAAGATTTATGTATTTCTATTTTATGCCTGAGGAGACTAGAAGAAGGTATTGGCCCTCCTGGAACTGGCTGAGAGCCCCATCCCGTGTGTGTGTGTGTGTGTGTGTGTGTGTGTGTGTGTGTGTGTGTAGCAAACATTTAAGGCCTCAGGGACCCAGGAATGATCCCTGCCAATGTCTAATGAGAACAGGCTCCCAGCCTGCAGTCATGAGCAGTGGTGTCACCAACGTCCTGAGGGAGCGTCAAGAAAAGCCCTGAGCTCCGGATGAGAACTGTGGTGTTGCTGACACATTGCCCAAAGCCTTCTGAAATCCTAAGTAGAATTTCGTGCTATGCTAATCCAGGCATGGATTTTAGACACACGGACGCTGGGGGATAATATACACTGGTTGCTTTTAGCCTCTGGATGGGTAGTAACTTGTCACATAGCAATAGCAACTTGATGTGGCCAGAAAGCAGAACAGATTTTAACATGCATAAACCTCTGCTCTATTGTATCCTTGTGCTATTTTTTGGTTTATGATTTATTGATTTTCTACTCATTAGCATGTAGTGAACTAGGTGTGGTGCTGTACACCTATAATCTCAGCACCTGGAACACCAGGGCAGCAGGACAGACACAATTCAAGGCCAGCCTGGTCTCCATGTCAAGTCATAGACCAATCAGAGCTACACAGTAAGACCCTGTCTCAAAAAACCCCAAACCAACAAGTGAACAATTTTTTAATGTCATGAGTATATTTCCATATCACTAAATAGTCTGATATGTTTTCCTAAGGGCTGCACAGGTCTTATGTAGGCAATCTTGTTTTCTTCTTGGAATTTGCTGGGATCCTGGATGTGAACCACCACACCCAGTTTTATGTGGCCCAGGTGATGGAATCCAGGGCTTTGTGCATGCTGGGTAAGCCTACACTCCCAGCCCCCTGCTTGCTTTTCTTAGGTTAACACTTTATACCATATCAATAACAAAGGTGGTTTTTGTTGTTGTTGTTTGAGATAGTCTCACTATGTAGCCCTGGGTAGCCACAAAGTTGCTATGTAGACCAGGCTGGCCTCACAGAGACTCGTCTGCCTCTGCTTCCTGATTGCTAGGATTAAAGGTGCTTGCACCACCACATTCAGCCCACAGAGTTCCTTTTTACAAATAAAACATAGACTTTTTACATTTAAACCAACGTTAGAGGCTGTAGAGACGGCTCCGAGGGTTAGAACACTGGCTCCCCCTCCAGAGGACCTGGGTTCAATTTCCAGCCCCCACATGGCACAGTCCAGTTCCAGGGGACCCAACACCCTCATCTTCTGGCCTCTGAGCATATGCCAAGTACACATGTGGTACACTTACATACATGCAGGCTAAACACACATATACAATAAAAATAAATAAATGGTTTTTTTCAAAGGAGCAGGAGCAAAATGATATAACCCACATAATAAATAAACAAACAAGCTAATGTCGGATTTCATCGTTTCCCTGTGGCCTTCCCTCAGCTTGTCTGAATGATGCCATCTTGCTTACGATAAAGCATTCAGATTCACAACATTGTGCATCTGGAGCTGGACAAGTGGAACATGCCTGTGCTCCCAAGTATTAATGAGGCCAAGCCGGGAAGAAAGCCTGAGCCCAGGAGTGTGAAGACAGCGTGGGAAACATAAGAACGTCTCATGGCTGAGGGTGTGAAGTGCTAGCCCAACAGGCAGGATGGGCTGGGTTCAACCCTGTGTCATGGGCAGGTAGCTGGGCAGACAGGCAGGAAGACCGGGGAGTGAGGCAGAAGGGTGGTTTGAGCCAGGGAATTGAGGACTGTAGTTGTACTGGTTAGTCTCTGTCACCTTGACACATAGAAGAGTCAGCTGAGAAGAAGGAGCCCAACTGAGGAATTGCCTCTGTCAGACTGGTCTGTAGGCAAGTCTGTGGGGCATCTTCTTGATTAGTGAATGATTCAGGAGGGCCCACTCAGCAGGAGATACTCCTCCTAGACCTGAGGTCCTGGGTTATATAAGAAAGCAAGCTGAACAAGCCAGGAAGCGGCATTCTGTCACAGTCTCTGGTTCGGTTCCTGCCTCGAGCTTCTGTCCTGGTCTCCCTTGATGACGGACTGTAGCTTGTAGGATGAAACGAAACCCTTTCCTCCCCAGTGCTTCATCATGGCAACAGAAAGCAAACTAGGAAATAGTGTTGTTCAAGTGTGGTGTATGGAAGGAGGGGGAGCCATGTTGCCTGTGGATGCTTGAACAGCCCGGGACCATGAGGTCAACATGGGGCAGGTCAAGCACACAAGATGGTCTGTAGCAGCTCGATAACCATCTTTACCCTCAATTTAGGGAAAGAGAAAGGAAGGATATAAAGAAATCTTCACTGCTCTTGCAGGCAGCCTTGAGAAAGAGAGAGAGAGAGAGAGAGAGAGAGAGGGAGAGAGAGGTAGAAATCTTCACAACCCTTTAGGCTGTCCTAAGCTTGAAGATCAGGAGCTGACAATGAGCTAGACTAGCATCTCAGCTCACGATCAGAGAGCCCAATCTCTCCAACTGATGTTCTTCTAAGCAATATCCAATGAACCAGCAATGAACCAACAAATGATCCACCCTGGCTCTCGAGGCTTCAACCCTTATATACTCCAAACAAACGTTCCCAGAAACCCGAGAGACATGCAATCGTAAGGACAAGCTACCCATGGCAAGACAGCGGCACGTAACCAAATTACAGCCGCCGCATCGAGCAGTCCCAGTCAAACTCATAATCATCCACCACGCCTGGGAGGTGGACACAAACGCCATTTTGTGTTTTTAAAGAAGCCAAAAATTAAAACTTCTTCCAAGTTCCCGATACAACGATCAGCACTGATAGACCCTGTGAGTAACCACCGCACGGCCGCCTGTGCAACACGAGGTACCAGCCTCTGAAATACACACCAGAGAGCTGTGCAGCATGGGGGCAGACACCTATGAATGGACATTTGAGAGGAATGGGGCTGAGATAGGAAGACCGTGTGTTCAGGGCCAGCCTGGGCAAGCAAGACATGTGGAAGGAAAGAAAGATGGCTGACGTATTGCTCACCGGCAAAGTGCTCATGTGTGTCTTGTAGTGTGTCTAGTCTGGAGGGTTTTCTGGCCTCCATTCCCATCACCACAAAATAATAACAACACCACCAAGACACTACATCTCATTAAAGACCTTATTGCTATTTCAACAGTTTTTTCCATTACTGTCCCTTTGCTGTTTCTGGATCCAGGGTAGCATTTTGTTATTTCTCCTTCCTCTCCTACAGCCCATAATACTTCCACAGTTTTTCCTTGCATTTTATGACTTTGACACTTTTTTTTTTTTTTTAAGAGAGTCAACCAACTATTTGCCAAATGTCTTTCAGTGTGGTTTTGTCTTCTATTTTTCAATATTCTGGAATTTGGTTTTGGTTTTGGAAACAGTCTAAACAAATAAGCCCATCCTGGGCTGGAATTCAATATCCCTCTCTCAGGCTCCCAAGCAGCTAAGAACACACACTCAGCTTCTGGATGCATTTCTGGAAGCTGCATCACGTTGCTCTACAGATGGGGTGGAGACAGAAGCCATGTAGACAAGGAGGTTCTTGCTCACTAGCAACCTGAGGTTCAGGGAGGCGACTGGCCCTGGTGATCTTTGCATGGCAGGATGCCTTTCCAAGGTGCCAATCTGAGGCACTGAGTTGGTTTTAGTTTTGTTTGGGATAGAATCTCACTGTGTAACCCACCCTGGCCTAGAACTCGGTTCAGCTCACAAAGACCTGCCTGCCTCTGCTTCAAGAGTTCCAGGGTTAAATAAAGGCTTGTACCGTCACACCTGGCCGAGCCACCGAGTTTGAATGGGAGCTAGCTGCGGTTAATAACTTCTATGTAAAAGCACATCGATAGAGAACCATTGTTGGAACTCTGGTAGTCCCTTGTTCAATTGTTATCTGAAGACATCATAAGTTAAATTTCAGAATTGAAAATCTGTTGTGGAAATTTATTTTTAGCTATGTATAAAATAATTGTTTTGTGCACTGTTGGGTGAGGTCCGACTTGGGTCTTGGTGATTTGTATTGTCTGCAGGTGTTGGATTTATGTGGGGGATGTTCACGGTCTGCACATGCTATCACTAGAACAACCAGAGAAGTTCTAAATCAATAAAAACACTTGAGCTCAGACGCTCGGGAGTTCCACTGTCGAGTACAGTGCCTGCCATGATGGTGGTTCCCTCTGCTGAGGTCTGGCAGGTCTTGCACATATGAATATGGCTCCATGTCTTCCTTGGTGAGCTGCCACAGCAGCATACTGCTACAAAAATCCATAGGTTTGAACTGCACGCTGTTCAGTACGGTGAGGAAATCATGTCCTGTCCTGCCCTACCCTGCCCTGCTTTGCTCACCTGGAAGGTGAATCATCTCTTTGTGAAGCTCATCCTGTCCTGGCTCTGGGCCCAAAGTATTTTAAGGGCCCAGGGCATGTTACTGGAGGGAAAGGACTTTGTCAATAGAAGCCACTGACTAATTCACAATTTACTGCTGTTTCTTTGTCCCATTAATTGATACATTTGGTTTTTGTTTGTAAGGTTGGATCTCACTGAAACGGGCTAGCTTTGCTTGCGAGCTTTCTGCCGCGGGCTCCTGAGTGCTGGGCTTATGGGCAGTCACACCAGGCAGATACTTTCGGGTCTTCGGCTGATATTCTATTAGTTTTCTAGGGCCACTTGTACCAAAGCATCATAAAATGGGTCCCTAGAAAAACAGACGTTTCAGGCAGGGGAAATGGCTCAGTGGGGAGCACACTCGCCACACAGCACGAGGAGCTGAGTATGAATCCTGGAACCCACGTAAAAGTCGGATGCGCGGATCTATAATCTGCTCCTACAGGGACACGGAGGCAAAGACAGGACGGTCCCTGGGAGGCTGGAAGCCTTGGGAGCTGCTTGGTGTATGAAGCACCGAACCATAAAGAGAACCTGCCCCACAAGGGAGACGGCAAGGGCCGACACCCAAGGCTGGGCCTGACCTCTACACACGTCACGATATACATGCACTGGCGTGCACGCACACTCATGCAAACACAAGAGGACAGAAAGGAAGGAAGATGGGAGGAAGGGGAGGAGGGAGGAATGTTCTTGTCTCATAGCTCATTTCTCCCATGCTCTGGAGGCAGTAAGTCTGAGACCAAGGTGTCAATCAAACCTGCGTTTCCTCTGAAGCCTACAAGGGGAAGGATCCTTCCTCATCCTTTCCAGCTTCTAACCATAGATACTGCCTGGCTTGTGGCAGCGTATCTCCAGTCTTTGTAAAGCCTTTTTCTCAGATTTTTAAAAAAGATGTATTTATTTATGTGTATGAGTGCACAGTCTGCATGCCAGAAGAGGGCATCAGATCCCATTACAGACGGTTGTGAGCCGCCATGTGGTTGCTGGGAATTGAACTCAGGATCCCTGGAAGAGCAGCCAGTGCTCCTAATGGCTGAGCAATCTCTCCAGCCCCCTTCTTAGAGTTCTTCACGCCATTTTCCCGTAGTACTTGTCTGCCTCTGGTCAAATTCACCTTTTTTATTAAGACAGCTATTGCTGTGTCAGAACACCATGAACCCAGGGCGATTTATAAAAAAGAAGGCGTCTGATTGGGCTTGTGGTTTCAGAGGGTTAGCGTTCATGATGGCGGAGCATGGTGACAGGAACAGCTGAGAGCTCACACCTTAATCCACAACCAGGAGGCAAGGAGAGGCACACTGGGAATGTCCCAAGTCTTTGGAAACCTCAAAGTCCATAATGGCACACCTCCTCCAACAAGACCACAACTTCTAATCCTTCCTAAACAGTTCCACCAACCGGGGACCAAGTATTCAAACATAGGATCCTATGAGGGCCATTCTAATGACCTCATTTTCATTTGATTGCCTTTAAAAAACGACAACCTTTCAATAGGTGAATGAGTCCATGTCTGTGCAAATAAACGTGGGCGTCTATGTAAGCCAGAGGCGCCAGATCTCCTAGAGCTGGAGTTACAGGACATGGAAGAGCAGTATAAACTCTTAACTGGTAAGCCATCGCTCCAGCCCCCCCTACTTCCTTCTTTAGAGATAGGGCTTCACTATGTAGCCAAGGCTGCTCTGGAACTCATCACGTAACCTAGGCGGGCTAGCCTCAAACTCGGGTCAGATGCCCTGCATCATTTGATTTAATTACCTAGATCAATCATTTGATTACCTCTGTTAAGACCCTGAATTCAGTAGCCAGGCATGATAGTCTGTGCCTGTAATCAAAGCACTCAGGAGGGTGAGGCAAGAGGCTCAGAAGTTTCAGGTCAGTCTAGGCTACGTGGCAACACCGTGTCTCAAAAAACCAAAACCAAAACCAAAAAACAACAACAGCAAAACCCAAACAAGCAAGCAAACAAAACAGGCTAGAGTGAAGCTCATCAGGCAAAAGTGCCCTTAGAACCCATGATGGAAGGAGAGAGCCGACTCCTGAAAGCTGTCCTCTGACCTCCAAACACGTGCCATGGCTCACCCATGTCCACATGACACACACACACACACTCACACTCAGCCCAGTGTGACCAAGCCTCTCCGGAAACAGGCTTCAGCAGCCAGTTTTATGCCAGGATAGCTGGGGAGCCCGGGGAAACCATATAGCAAGGACGCTTCCTGGAAGCTCCACAGTTTAAAACTTTGCGTTCCAAGCCCTGTTTTCCCCCTATAGAAGTGGAACCACCTCTATACAACCACTTTACCACAGTTTTGCCTCTGATGGTGCTGTATGCCTTTGTAGCAATATGTCTGTCCGTGGAAACTCTCTAGATAAACGGTACCACCAGTCACATGGGTGCATCTTATTTGCTTTATCGTACCCAATACCTACTCTAAAAGTATTGATTGTGTGTTGTGTGTGTGCACATCTCTACTTTGTGCTCATATGATGTTGCTATTGCTCTTTAAAGTAGTTTATACTTGGGGCTGGAGAGATGGCTCAGCAGTTAAGAGCACTGACTGCTCTTCCAGAAGTCCTGAGTTCAACTCCTAGCAACCACGTGGGGGCTCACAACCATCTGTAATAGAGGCTGATGCTCTCTTCTGGCGTGCAGGTGGATATACAGAGCACTCATATAAATAAAATAAATAATTTCTAAAAAGGTAGTTTATACCCAGTGAAAGACCAAAAGACAGCTCAATAATCAGAAAAATCAGTTGCTAGAGTCCAAAAACAAACCATGGCAACAGCCAGACACACTCAGGAGAGACAAGAAGCAAGCATTCATTTCCAGGCTAAGGTGGTGCCACCTTGTGGCCATAGTTTGTAAGCACAGTTTATAATTCATTCCACGCCAGCTCTGAAATTGTTCAATACCTGAGGTAAGTTTTGGGGAGCATTTGTATTATTTATCACTTACACACAGAGCAGATTTTATTAATATGCTTATGTAGTACTATGTCAAAGTCGCACCATTCATAGCTGCATATGATGTCTAGGACCAAAGGCCTGGGACTTAGACTGTGGCTCGTGCCCCAGCAGAGGCATAAAAGCTTTCTAGTCGCTCTCCCGTAGGAGCTGGAAATACACTTCTCTGAGAGCAGTTGAGCCTGAGCGTAAAAGCCCATCAATAAAGAGCAGGTGGCAGTACCACAGCTGGGTAATTTGTCTCTTTGCTCTTCTGCAGGCTATTCGGTGATGATCTATTTGTCCCAGGGAATAGATGATGGCAGGTTTGTCCATATTTTACACTTACGAACCTGCCTGCTCCCCTCTACCCAATGCCGCTCATCCATCTCTGTCCCTGGCTCCTCTCGTTTCATTCCACGAGTGGACAGCGGCCTTGGCAAAGAGTTATGAAGGCGGATTCTAAGAGGGTAGTTTGGGAATGAAATGAAGAGAGGACTGGGAAAGGCTGGGAGGGAAGCTGAGAGCATGTTCCCTGCAGAGGAGGAAGGGCACACTCGGGAGAGAGATGCCCCAGACTTAGGGGTGGGCAGGAAGGGACCTTAGGGAGCAAGGGGGTGGAAGCAAGGGAAGATGGAGGGAGCATGAGACAGGACGAACTGGAGGTGCTGGGGAGCTTGCTTGTAGAAGACAGGGTGAAGGGACTGGGGGTAAAGTTCTTGCTCAGCGTTCTTGTTGCTCTGGGTTCTACCTTCAAGACTGACAAGGGACTGGGGGAAACATTCTGAGCTTGAGGAATTGAGTCCGATACAAATCATTAAGTTGGACCTCTTAACTTAACAAATTTAATTGTAATAACCAGCCTCCAATAGGCCCTGAGCAGTTTTGGATGTTGGCAGTCACACGCTTGGTACTAGGAACTGAACCTAGGGTCTTTGTATCCTAGGTAAGTGTTCTACTGATGAGCTAGATCTTCTGCCTTTTTTTAACTTTTTAGTTTGAATAAAAATGGCCCCCTGGAAGTATTAGGAGGTGTGTCTTTGTTGAAGTAGGTGTGGCTTTGTTGGAAGAAATGTGTCACTTGGGTGGGCTTTGAGGCTTCAGAAGCTCAAGCCAGGCCCAGTGGCTCATGTCTCTTCCTGCTGCCTGCAGATCCGGGTATAGAACTCTCAGCTACCTCTCCAGCACCATGTCTACCTACATTCCACCATGCTTCCCATCCCTGATGATAATGGACTAACCCTCTGAACTGTAAGCTGGCCCCAGTTAAATATTTTTTCCTTTCTAAGAGTTGCTGTGGCCATGGTATCGCTTCACAGCCATAGAAACCCTAACTAAGACAGATACGGTCTCACTAAATTGCCCAAGTTGCCCTTGAACTCATTCTGCAGCCCAGACATTCTGTGCACCTGAGATCCTCCCGACTCAGCCTCCTTGTAGCTGGAATTACAGGCTCAGCTTGTGTACACGCTCTTGTATAGTCCACTCCCACGCTGATCGGGCTTAACGTGTAACAAATAGGATGGGTAGAAATGACGGAGTGCTGCCTGCTTCCGAGTCCTTGGAGGTATCAGCTTACTCCTTTGCTGCTCAGAATGCACTGTCAGGCAAGACCAGGTGCACAGCAGCCGTGCCCCCACCAGCTCTGTCTGTGATAAGCAGCTCAGCAAGCAGGGCGAGAAGGAAGAAGATTCCCGGATGAGGTTGTGCATCCTGGGTAGTAAAGCCATAACTGAGATAACTTCATCCTCCGGTACCTGAGTGGGTTCCTGGGACAAGGGACTTGCTGTGCTAAAACTGACACATTCCCAGGTAAACTGGATTATGTTGGTCGTTCTAACTAGGGTAGAGGTAGGGACGTTGAACCTGGCTCTCTAGCTAGCTGACACATCTCATGGTTCCTATGAGCCTGTTGTCCATTGCTGTAACAAAATTGAGGGTAAGTAATTGAAAAAGCAAAGAAATTTATTTATTGTAGTTCTGAAGGCGGGGGAGTTCAAGGTTGAGGGGCTGCATCTGGAGAGGTCCTCCTTGCTAGGTAAGATTCTACAGAGTCATGCGTCGACAGAGCACCACATAGCAAGAGAAAGTCAAGACAGCCAAACTGGTCTATGTTTCTAGGGATAGAGTCTGGGCTTCACACATGATGTAACTCTAAGCTACACCCTAATCTTACAATACATCCATTGTCATGACTACTAACCTACTTCCTCAATAACCCACTGATCTATTAATCTATGAATTGATTAACCATGTATGAGGTCAGCACCCTCATAATCCCATCACCTTCCAAAGGTTCCATCTCCAGTTTCCATTAATGTATAGCTTTAAGGACTAGGCTTTCAACACAGGAAATCTGGGGGACAAACACTCAAAACATTTCACACGGAATAGGAAGACCTGTCTTTCATCTCTCCTAGTCAAGAGTGGAATGTTCCAGAGCCAACTTATTTCAGCTTCCTGTCCAGCCCCAGCTGAGGTTGGGGAAGGAGGGAAAAATCCTTCTTAGAAATGCAAAGATCGCCAGGCTTTGGTGATGCACACCTTTGGTCCTAGCACACAGTCAGGGAGGCAGAGGCAGGTGGATCTCTATGAGTTCAAGGCCAGCCTGGTCTACAGAGCAAGTTGCAGGACAGCCAGAGCTATATATATGGTAAGACCCTGTCTCAAAAATAAATAAATAAATAAATAAATAAATAAATAAATAAATAAATGCAAAGATCAATAAGAAAAGCAGCAAGTTGCCCCTTCTTCTATTCCATTCCTCTTTCCCTTCCCCTACTTCCTTCTCCTCCTCCCCCACCTCAGCAAAAGACTGAGGCATTCAGAAACTGCAGGCTTCCTGCCAAGTGCAGTGGCTCATGCTGTCAGATCAGTACTTGGGAGGGGGAGGCAAGAAGATTACTGGAGTCCAAACCAGTCTGGAATACAGAGTGAGACCTTGTCTCATGAAGCAAAATGAAAAGAGATGAAATCCTGGGGTCTGGTGAGGTTGTTCCCTTGGGCCAGCAAAATCGGCACCTCCTGCCCAGGGGCTCGATTCCCAAGAGCCTTTATTGGTTACACGGCCAGAAGGCACCAGAAGGGTCACCAAGACAACCCATTTGGACGTTTTCTTAAAGAGGATCCCTTGTAGAAACACCGCTGCTGCTAAACTCCTCCCCTGGACTGCTTTCTGATTGGATTGTGCTTTCTTTCTGAAAGTTCTGCGTGGATTCTGCAATGGTGTGCTCAACCAGTTGTGGGTTGGAAACATTTGGGAGAAAGATATCTGTGTGCTGAACGTGTACAGATGTTTTTCTTGCTATTGTTCCCAATGTAGTATAGCAACTATTTATAGAGATTTCACCGTGTCTTAAATCTGAGTAATCTAAAGACAGCAACTGAGCTAGTGGTGTAGGCCTGTAATCTCAGGTATTTGTGAAGTTTAGGCAAAAGAATTGCAAGTTCAAATCCAGGCAGGGCAACTTAATGAGAACTTGTCTCAGGAAAAAAGGGGGGGGGGCAAGGCTGGGCATGGTGGCACACACCTTCAATTCCAGCATGTGGAAGGCAGAGGCAGGTGGATCCCTGTGGGTTCAAAGCCAGCCTGGTCTCCATAGTGAGTTCTGTGCTAGCTAGGGATACATAGGGAGACTCTGTCTCAGAGAGAGAGAGAGAGAGGGAGGGGGAGAGATTTTATTTATCTATCTGTCAATCTGTCTCTCTCTCTCTCTCCCTCTCTCTCTCTCTGTTCCCCCCCTCTGTTTCCCTCTCTCTCTCTCTCTCTATCTCTGTGTGTGTACCTGCATGAGCTTAGTGCATCACGTGTGTGCAAGTGTTCATGGAAGTCAGAAGAGGTCAGGTCCGTTGGAGCTGGAGCTACCGTACTTGTGAGAAGCTGAATGCGTGAGCTGGAAACGGAATCCTAGGTCCTCTGCAAGAGCTAAGTTGTCTCTCCAGCCTCTTGATTCTTTTTCTCTTTTAATTTTTTAATGGCTTATTCATTTTTATTTTATGTGCATTTGTGTTTTGCCTGTATGTATGTCTGTTGCGAGGGTGTTGGATCCCCTGGAGCTGGAGTCACAGATAGTTGTGAGCTGCCATGTGGGTGCTGGGAATTGAACCTGGGTCCTCTCCACCAACCAGTGCTCTTACCTGCTGAGTTATCTCTCCAGCCAAAAAAAGTGTTCTTTTGCGGTTGTTTTGTTTGTGTGTGTGTGTGTGTGTGTGTGTTTTGTTTTTTTATTTTTTGAGACAGGGTTTCTCTGTCATAACTCTGGCTGTCCTGGAACTTGCTTTGTAGACCAGGCTGGCCTCAAACTCAGAGATCCATCTGCCTTGCCTCCCCAGTTCTGGGATTAAAGGCCTGTGCCACCATGCCTGTCTTGCTTCTTGCTTCTTAAAGGAAGACCAGCTCCCACCACATGACAACAGCAATGTCTCCATTTGGTAATCCTCCATGCAACTGTCTGGGTTTCTCCTGAATGGCAGTGGACTGGGGACCCTGTGGACATCACACTGACTTCTAAATGAAGAGACTATTCTCTCTCCAGGTCCAGTTGTGTCTCTGACGCCCTTTGTGTGCTTTGCTTTGCTCACACAGAGCATGAACTGCAGGCTGGCAGCTGCTATCGTAGCTACAGTCCTCAACTTGGATTTCTCACTGCCTTTGCTTAGATAGTCCCACCTGCTGTGACAACTGATTCTGGTTTGGGTTTATTATATTGATACATAGTTTCCTTTGTAAACAAATTACACAACATAATTTGTGTTCATTGTAGCATCTTAGGAAAACTCAAGGGGAGGGCTGGAGAGACAGATCAGTGTTAAGTGCACTGGTTGCTCTTGCAAAGGACCTCAGTTTGATTCCAAGCACCCTCATTACGGCTCATAACCATCTGTAACTCCAGTTCCAGGGGACCCGATGCCTCTTCTCACCTCCTCAGGCACTGCATACATGTGATGCACATACCTATATTCAGGTGTATACACAAAAACATAAAATTAAATAAAAAAAACACACACACGCACAATTAAAATGAAATAAATCTTTTTTTAAAAAAATGTCGGAGAGTTTGTCTTTTGATGAGATAATCACTGGCTGTTGATGCCTTGAACGTAAGGTGTGGGCAGAGCACTTGCCTAGCCACATGTGAGGCCCTGTGTTCCACCCCCACAACCAAGTAGGAAGGGATCACAGACACACATAACTTGTACACAATTCCGGGGGTAGACAGGACTTCTTTAGTTTGCCCACGGAATGCCCAGGTCTCATTGATCGATGCCGGCATTTACCGAGGTGAATTCTGAGGTACAGAGCTGGGAAAGGGTAGTTCAAGGGAACAGAGCCAATTAGCTGCAGAACTTCAATAGCTCAGAGGGTGTGGACACGAACCGTGCCGCTGTGGACTTGGGGGACTCCCACCTGGCTGTGCTCCAAAGGCAGGCTGACCGGCGAGGGCGTGGCTTTCTCTAGCCCCGCCCCTCCACTGGGCTGGGGCGTGGCCTTCCTCGACCTGCTCGGGTCCAACATGGCTCCGCGGCTGTGCATCATCTCTGCAGCGGCACGGCGGCTGCTGGGGAAGCCGGGACCCCGCGCTGGGGACCTCGCGGCCGCGGCTGCTGTGCGGTGAGGGGCCGACCGCGTGCCCGGAACAGGGGCAGGGGAGGGGGCTGGGATGAGGAGCGGAGACTATTGGGTTTGGAATTCAGGGGTTAGAGGAGATGCCAGGATGTAGGCCTGAGGAGTCTGAGAAGGAATGGGGGAGGCGGAAAGGTATGGGTAGGGTTTTGTGTTTTAAACAGGTTCACACTACATGCGACTCGAACTCGGGATCCTCCTAGATGTTACTGGCGTGCACCCCCGTGCCTAGCTGGGCAGGTTCTTTGTCCTGTTAGGGACCTGGGTCTGGGCTGAGAATAAAAAATGAGGTGGGTGGGAGGGACGGGTCTTGAGCTCTGGGCGGGGGGGAGGACAGCGGTAGCAGCCCTGGTGTCGGGCCTTTGTGATTTAGCACGCGCTGGGGGCTTCAGGACCGGGCAGCTCCTCTCTGAGGAAGTTCTTAGCAAGGTTGAGAAACCACTGTTTCAGAAGGAAGGGGAGGAGGACTGAGGTACACTGGGAATCCCAAAGTGTTTTCCTCGTCCTGCATTGTACAGGTGGGTCAGCAGGAGCGGGTGAGAGTTGTTCAAGGTCAGTGTCCGTGCATGCGGAGGCAGCTCTGGATGGAGGACCCAGGCAGGTCTCATGATGTACCCTGCCCTTTGCACCACCGTTGGTGGCCTGGTAGGAAAGAGGCTCAGCTCTGGCTTTGGAGGGCTTGGCTTCCCCTGACTGGCTCTGCGCGGCTCCTCCCTCCTCCATGCAGGCTCCTCCCTCCTCCATGCAATGCCCGGGGTTACCCCCATCGCTGCACTTGCCACTCTGAGCACCTCTGACCCTGTGCTAACCTGTCTCCCTAATCGTTCTCCAGCCCCACACCCTCACAGGGTTGAGGACAGGGTATGTGCAAAGAACATTAGCTAAAGAAGTGAGAACGCCTGTCCTCACACCTGTGGAAAGGAGTCTGCGTGTCCCCCGTCCCGTCACCCCCCAACCCCCAAGCATGTTACATCACTGTGCACTGGGACTTTTGGACACGTGCCCTTCCCCTCTGTGCTGGATAACAAGGGAGAAGCCGACTTTGGGAAATGAGTACCTTGTAAACTCAGCCTTTTGTGGAGGGATGACCTTGGGTAGGGGCAGGAAACAGGATGTGTCTGATTGGATTGTTTGGTGTTGCTAGGAAAAGAGTCCAGGAGCTCAGGTGTGCTAGGCTAGTCCTCTCTACCATTTATACCGTATCTCTAGCCCTCATTGGATTTGAGAATTAAAGAGGCCATGCTGGCGTTACCCTCGCCCAAGCCTACGACTCAAGCAATTTCTGTCATTGTGAGAGTTGCGCATCCAGGAAAATAATCGTTTGTTACATTAAACAATTATTCTGAACCTGGTGGTGTTGGCACGCCTTTAATTCCAGCACTTAAGAGGCAGAGGCAGGAGGATCTTTGAGTTAAAGCTATCGAGGTCTATCCAGCTCCAGGACTACATAGAGAGACCATGTCTCAAAAAACAAACAAACCCCCCCCCAAACAAACATTACTTTGAGGGCTAGAGAGGTGGCTCAGCACTTAAGAGCACTGGCTGCTTTTTTAGAGTACCCGGGTGACACCCGGTATACAGCTGTTTGTAACTCCACTTCCAAGGGATTTGATGCACAGTTCTGGCCTTCGAAGGCATCAGGTGTGTAAGAGGTGCCCAGACACACATGCAGGCAAAACACCCACACATAACAATTTATAAATTATTATGTATTATTGTTATTTTTTCAAAACAGAGTTTCTCTGTGTAGACCTGGCTGTCCTGGAGCTCACTCTAGACCAGGCTGGCCTTGAACTCACAGATACCCACCTGCCTCTGCCTTCTGAGCGCTGGGATTAAAGGCGTGCGCCACTGCTGCCTGGCTTAAAAATTATTTTATGTACACTTGCAAGAGAACCCTTGTATTCGGTGTGTGAGTTTTTGTGTCTGTCTGTGTGTGTATGTCCTTACTATGGCACACGTGTGGACATCACCACATGGTTCCCAGGCATTGAGCTCAGGTTGTCAGGCTTGGCAGCAGGTATGTTTGCATCTCACTGGCCCAAGATCACTATTTTTTCTTTAGATAAATTTACTTTTATTTATGTGCATGTAGGGGAGAGAGAGAACGGGAATTGAGCTGCCCACTGATTGCTTCCCTCCCTGAGCATGGCTAACCTATTGGCTGTGCCAGCTCAGCCTCTGGGAAGGAAAGCACAGGGCGTGGACCAACGCGTCCTGTCGGGTCCCAGATCGGAGGACTAAGACCTTAATGAGAGCGAATCAGACTCATGCCATCAGAGGAGCATCTCTCATTTATTAAAGCGAGGGTGGTTATATATAGGGCCACAAGCAGGGGCGGGGCTTTGGTGCCTAGGTTGGGATCCATTGGCTAAGACAAGGATACTGGAGTAGCCCCATTTGCATGTGGAGCTCAAGTCTAAGCATCGAGGTCCTGCAAGGGTGCCTTCTGCATGAGGTGTGGTCCCACAGGGAAGAGAGGAAGGCACCGTATCAGTAAATGGACTCATCCCTAGGCTTCCAGCTACAGCGCAGATAAGCACCAACCAAGCCGCATTCCTTTGTTTCTGGAAAGCAGGCAATATTTAATATTTGGCTGGGTTCTGGCCAGGGCTAAGGAGGAGCAGCAGAACACCTTCCATTTTCAAACCCTAGGGGCAATTATGGGTTCAAAAGCCAGCTTCGACCCACTCTTAGTCCTTGGACAGCCCCACACCTGAGACCATCCCTGCTTGCTGAGCTTCAGCCTGCTCCCTTTCTTTCTAGAGTCACTCATGGGGGAGCAGTAATACTTTCAGAATCAGAGTTTTGGGGTGAAGAGATCGCATGGCAAGCACTTTACTTGAGCCGGATGCTGGCCCCTCACTGTTTTAAAAATGTACTGTCAGACGAAGGATGGATATGGTTAAAACACGTTGGACAAGATCTTTGAAGAACTAACAAAAATTTTAAAAAGCACTGTGTGGATTAGCTTTTAGTATGTAGTAGGTATGTAGTAGCTGCTCAATAAACAGTGCTCATTAGCCAGGCCTAATGGTACATGCCTGTATTCCTAGCACTGGTAGACTGAGGCATGGGGATCATGAATTAGAAGCTAGCCTGGGACATATAGCGAGACCCCTTTGGAGGAAAGAAATAAACAGAAAGAAGTTCTTGTTACTTGTACGCTAATCTTGTCAACAGAACTTAAGTGAGTTATGTTGGTTTTGTTTGTGGGTTTATGTGACCGTGGAGATTGAACACGGGACCTCACGTATACTAGGGGAGCACTCTACCTCTGAGCTATATCCCTAGACCCGAACCTTAGTTCTTATAGCTGAAAACACCTCTCTCACAAGAAGCCGAAATGTGGCCCCTTTCTAAAGTCGGCCAGCTCACATTAAGATGTTTCAGGGCTGAGCTTCCCAGTCTAGAAAGTTCTAAGGTTCTAGCTGTTGATGTGGAGAGGCATCGGACGTTGATTTCCATTGGCAGGGTGAATATGACATCCAAGGAGATGGAAATGCTCTCGTCTCTGTCAAATGATAATTGAGCCGTCGTGTCAAGTGTTGTGCTGGGTCGTGTGGGGAACAGAAGGACAGTCTGCGACTTGCTGATAGCTGTGGGAAAAGCAAAGCTGTCTGAACTAACCAAAGAGTGGAGGGGAAGGGGCTGGACTGGTCTGGCTGGGGTGGGTGTCACTTTTTGATTCTTCTCAGGACTGGGGTTGAACCTGGGGCCTTGTGAGTGCTAGGCAAGCGTTCCACGACTGTACCGTATCCCTAGCTCGCTAACATGTATTTTGAGACCTAGTCTCACGAAGCTGCTCAGGCTGGCCTCGAACTCAGTTCGTAGCTCAGGCCTAAGGTGAACTTGGGATCATCCTGTTTCAGCCCTCTGAGTCCTGGGGATCACAAGCGGGTGCTAGCTATATAGGCATTTGTTATTTATTTGGTTAAGTTTTTTTTTTTTTAAAGAGATTAAAACAATTATTTGCCTTATTTAGATGTTTGTTTGCATGAGTTTATGTGAACCATATTTATGCAGGAGCCTGCTAAGGCCAGCTCTGGAGTTGAAACTGGAGTTGCAGGCTGTTATGAGATGCCTGATAGGTACTAGGAAACAAACTCAGTTCTGCTGCAAGAGCAGTAATTGCTCTTAACTGCTGAGCCATCTCTCCAGCCCTTGTTTTGTGCTTTTGATACAGGGTCTAACTCTGGAATACTGGCTGGCCTGGAGCTTTCTCTATAGACCTCACAAAGATCTACTAGCCTCTGCCTCCCCAGTGCTGGGATTAATCACCACCTCAGTGGTGATGGCACAGGCCAGAGGCAGAGGCAGGCAGATCTCTGCGAGTTCAAGGTCAGTCTAGTCTATAGAGTGAGTTCCAGGACAGCCAGAGTTATCTGAGTGTGGGTGTGTGGGTGTGTGCATGTGAGCATGGGCTAGGTAGCCCAGAGGAGCACGTCAGAGTTCCTGGAGCTGGAGGGGGTTGTGAGCTACCAGACATGGGTGCTGGGAACAGAACTCAGGTCTCCCACAAGAGCAGTAAGTGCTCTTAACTACTGAGCCATCTCTCTAGTCCCATTAGTGATTGTTTTGTTTGGGGGACACGGTTTCCATATGTAGCCCTGGCTGTCTTGGAACTTGCTATGTAGACCAGGCTAGCCTCTTAACTCACAAAGGTTGGGACTGAAGGTGTATACCATGATGCCGGCATCCTTAGTTTTTTTGGAGACAAGGTCTCATAGCCCAAACTCGCTATGTGACCTTGAACTATGTAGGCATGCTTCACCTAACTTGGCCTGGGTAGGCTTTTAAAAACTCTGATTGGGGTTGGAGAGGTGGTGTGGTAGTTAATGGTGCTAACTGTGTACCCATGAGGCCTGATTTGGATTCCAGGACCCATGTGACAAGCTGGGTATGGTCTCATGTGCCTGTAGCCCCAGTACTATAATGGACAGACAGGAAGATCACTGGGCCTTGCTGGCTGCCAGGCTAGGGGGAAAGAGGCAGAGGGTGGGGGAGGCAAGCTCCCAGTTCAAGGAGAGACCCGGTCCCAAAAGTATACAGGAGGAACCAGAGGCCCTTTGCTTGTGTGCACAGATGTGTGCACAAACTCACACTCACACTCTAAGATGCAGATTGTAGCCATGCACTCCTAGGCAGGAGGATCACCAGAGTGAAGCCAGCCTGTACTGTCTAGGGAGTTCCAGGCTAGCCTAGGCTGACCCCTCACCCCCACAAAAAGTGAAATTACTGGGCCCACCACATAATCCCACCCCCAGAGCTTTTTTGCCATACTCTGGGTTGGAGCCTGAGGTTTTTGAATGAGTTCTTGGGCCGTTGCTGATAGCACTGTGGGCATCAAGTACCCAAATGACATAAAAAACTAATGCTTTCCGGTTGGGGACACGGCTCAGTCTGTAACGTGCTTGCCGTGTGAACATGAGAACTTGGGTTCAGATCTTCAGCATCCATGTAAAAATCCAGGTGTGATGTGTCCATGAAACTCTTAGTGCCTGGAGACAGAGACGCAAGGCTCCCTAAGTCTGCCGACAACTGCCTCGCATCAGTGAGCTCTGGGGTTAGTAAGAGACACTGTTGTGAAGACATTAAGTTGGAGAGCAGCAGAGGAAGATGCGGGACACTAGTCTCCAGCTCCTATGCCTGCACGCACATACATGACGCTTTGAAGAACAGGGTGCAGGTCAGAGGTGGAGCGCTCGCCTGGAATATGCCAGGCCCTGGGTTCTGTTGCAGCACTACAGGAAACAAAAGTGATTTTCAAAGATTAAGAAAGGCGGGAAATGGTAACGAGGAGGTCCATTAGGACGTTAGAAGGAGTGGTGTTAACTGAAATGTTTGCATCTAAGCCCCAGGAACCAAGGAGGTCCATTAGAAGTAGCCATGTTAGCTGGACTGCCATGCTGGACCTCCATACTCCGTCCCCTAATTTATACAGGAGAAGCTAAGCTAGTGTTGGAACCTGGGTTTGTCCCAGTGATGTGGACAGGGTCTCTAGTCGCTCGAGCACTGATTCCGCTGTGGTCGTTGGAGTGGAAAGGCCCCTGAGTCTGGGTCCCTTTAACTCCCTTTAACCATTTTCTTTTCTTTCTTTTTCACCTACGCCCCATTTCATTCCCATTCATTTATTTCGCAAACATGGATTGAGTGTGTGCTCTGTTCCAGCCTCACTCCAGTTACTGGAGACACAACAGAACATGCCAGGTCCCCACCCTTGTGAGGCTGCATCTCCTGGGGAGACAGACAGTAAATAAAGTGTAACAATCAAACAAACAAAAAGAAGTCTTTTTGGTTCTGTTAAATTTTTTCCCCAGCGCTGGAGATGAAACCCAGGGTGTCATGCACACTAGGCTGTCAAACCTTCTCCCATGGGTCTGTTTCCCTGGCTCAGGCAGGCTTTAGGTGTTCCTGTAGAACAAAGCAAGGGAGCAGAGTAGAGAGACTGGGCGGCCCAAGGGTAGGAGAGCATCAGAAATTCACTGGAAAGATGGCTCAGTGGTTAGGAGCACTGGCTGCTGTTGCAGAGGACCTGAGTTCAGGTCCCAGGACCCACACAGTGACTTCCAACCATCTGTGACTCCAGTTCCTGGAGATCCAATGCTCTCTTCTGGCACCCATGCGGTGCGCATACATGCGTTCAGGTAAACACTCATGCACATTAAATAAAAGAAAATTTAAAATGTGCACTTGAAGGTGTTGGCTTCAAATCGAGACTCCCCTTGGATCTGACAAGGCCCTTATTACATTTTCACACATATACAAGATCTTCCTAGGATTGGAGAGATGGCTTAGCAGTTAGGAGCACTGGCTGCTCTTACAGAGAACCAGGGTTTAATTTTCAGTACCCACGCAGAGGCTCTCCACTGTCCTTAACTCCAGTTCCAGGGGATCCGGTGTCTTCTGGCACAGAAGTGGCGCACAGACATACATGCAGGCAAGACATCCATATACATAAAATAAAAAATAAAAGACCTAGCTGGATAGGCTGCCATGTCTTGCTTACTCAGTGTGGCAGAAATAGACCTGCAGGCAGAGTTAGAATGGCAGGAAGAGATGGAGGGCATCGAGGCCTTCCCTCCCCATATTTGAAGCCCCGGGCTTGCTCTTCAGGACTGGCCACTGGATATTTATCTTGGCCCCTGCTGACGTTAATGAGTTACTGAGAGCCTAGCTCTGGAGCAAAGGTCTCTGTGGGCAGGCAAAATAGAGCCACTTTCCTCCCTGTCACTACCTCCTCCTGGGGAAGCAGCCCCTATCCATTCAGAGCAAAGGTCATGCCCTTCAGTGACCCCCTGAGATGTCAGGCAAAATGCTCTGCTCTCTAGTTTCCCCTATGACCTTGGCAAGTCCCTTAGACAGGGAACGTCTACTTTACCCTGAAGGTGACAGTAGTAGAACCCACACTCCATAGTGTTGTGTTGCTTCAGGGAGTTCCTGCAGTGCAGTTCACAGAGGCTCAGCGGTGCCCTAAGTACACGCATGTCCCCCTAATAAAGCTTGTCCTTTTGCTGTCTGTAATTAAACACATGCGCAGTGACTGCAAGGGCCTATGAGTTCAGAAGTGCTGAAGCGTTATAAAAATTTAAATCTGCCAGGCTGTGGTGGCTTACCCCTTTAATCCCAGCACTTGGGAGGCAGAGGCAGGCAGATCTCTGAGTTAGAGGCCAGCCTGGTCTACAGAACAAGTCCTAGGACAGCCAGTACTACACAGAGAAACCCTGTCTCAAAAAAACAAAAACTAAAATAAAATCTAACTGTTGATGTCTTCCCTGTCCCAGGTAAGCAGCACAGATTCCTCATTTGCTCCTGATTACTTCCCTTGTTGGGACTAGTCACGTGACAAGAAGCAGCTTAATGGGGAGGGGCCTCTAAGTGTCCACCACGACGTCAGCCAGAGCCTGGGGTGGCTGGTCCTCTTGAGTCTGCAGTCAGGAAGCAGAGAAAGAGGAATTCAAGTACTCACCAGGCTTTCCTCCTCTGTCCCCTCTCGTATACAGTCTAGATCTCCAGCTACTTTAGGGGTGGTCTTAAAGGAAGCATGAGTTCCCAGAGAGGAAAGTCACGCCACTGAAAGGGAATGGACCTCCTTTTTATAATAGTTAAGGGGTATGCTATTTGGTTTTACCCTTGTGAGACTCTTGTCCAGGCTCATATTTGAGGCCCTCTCATTATCTTCTTTCTGTGACGTAAGTTTTCTTTCTTTTTTTAAATTTTTTTAAAATTCGATTTTATTTTATGTGCATTGCTGTGAGGGTGTCGGATCTCCTGGAACTGGAGTTACAGACAGTTCTGAGCTGCCACATGGTGCTGGGAATTGAACCCTGGTCCTCTGGAAGCAGCCAGTGCTCTTAACCACTGACCCACCTCTCCAGTTTAAGTTGTGTTTCTTGAACTGGCTATTTGTGTAAGCTGCCATGAGTCCTTAGAGGTTAGTTCCAGATGTTTGTGTAGGATATGGATCTGAGTTGGTGAGATGGCTCAGTGGTTAAGAACACTGACTGCTTTCCCAGAGGACCTAGGGTCACTTCCTTGAAACCACATTTTGGTTCAGGACCATGGGTACAGAGTGCACATAATACAGTTACATGCTGGCAAAACACTTATACACATGTAAAAAATAACCTTAAAAAAAGATATCATAGATCATGCCAGATTGTTAAAATGGAGATTTTGCTTTTATTTTGGGTCTTCTTTTTCCCTCTGCATTCCCAAAACAGCTGAGCCAAGTCAAGTCAAGGGATGAAGATCTCCCTTCTGCTCCACAGATCTAAGTAGGGGCATCGCAGGCCCTGGGTGGAGCTGCTGATTTACTTATAGGATCAGAGGGCTGTAAGGCTTAGCAGGCTCCAGAAGTGGTTTTTTTGGAAAGGGGGAGGAGTGGCAATTTCAAGAGGTGGAGGGTCAGACTGTGCATCATTTGGAAATTAAAAGGTCTTCAGAGGTGAGAGACAGGGGTTGATGTCAGTGGTGATGGCTGATATCCCTGGAGACTATATAACTTGGAGTAGTGACATACCCTGGAAGATAGTAATTGTACCAGAGAGTTAAGTAAGCATGTGTCAAAAAAGGAAGGTGAGGATTATGCTAATGAGCAGGGCCAGGAATGACAGTAGCCAGGAAAGCCTGCCTCTCCATTGAGAGCCATCCTTTGGAGGTGGTCTTTCAGATCTGATGTCTTGTAGCTTTTGACTTCATGTACTAGCCCTGATGAATAGGTTTAGCTGCAATACTCTCCCAGGGTCAGGTAGATACCCCTTTGAGTTACCATAAGTAGGTCAAAGGCATGACACTGGTGCATTACTGAAGCACCTTGGTCCTCCAAGACTGATGAGAGCTTAAGCCTAAGCTTAAGCAGCCAATCAAGTCTACATCTCCCGGTACCTGGTACCTGGTACCTGCTCCTGCGGTAATGCCCAGTCCTGATAGGAAGGGTTTCAGGTGGACAGCTCTCCTAGGTCAAGAGACACCCCCTAAAAGAGACGCAAGAAGACATGGTTGTTAGGAGCAGTGAAGACAGGAGCCAGTCCAATAGGCCTGAAGGTGGGCTTTAGTTCCACATAGAAGAACCACCTTGAGTTCAGGCACACGATGGTGTTTGATAGAAAGTAAATGGTTAGTTATTCCAGGAAAGGAGGAAGCTGAGGGGTGAAAGAAATAGAGCCTACGGCTGTTTAAGGAGGTGTTGAGGGGCTGAAGCTGTTTTCCCAATACATCTAGACCCCGTGTCGGGGGTCTATCAGGATGGCTGTAGAACAGGGGAATTTAAAGGCCTTTTGCGAGCAGGTACATGCAGTCCTGCCAGAGAGACATGCTGGGATGAGCAGATGGTCAGGTGTGACTGAATTGAGAGTTTTTCTAGGGTTTTACCAGGCAGCCCAAAGAGTAAACCAGATTCTGTGACCTCTGAAGCCATGTTCCGCCAACACCTGTGAGCCGGGTGGTCTGGGGTGGGGTGTCGTAAGGAGGCTCAGGGTGAGGATCTGGCTGTAAGTTTTGTAAGTCTTGGAGTTTGTACAAGAGTGATATGCTTTGACTTGAGAGTGTCAAGTACTTGAGGGAGTGTCTAAGCAGGCATGCTCCGTCCCAGGGTTAATTTGGAGGCCCTTCCAGCCGTAGGAACATCACTGTCCCACCACCGGGTCTAACGGCTTAGAAAGGCCGTTAGGGGTTGCGCTCTCAGGGCTCCCAGGATTTGAGTTCAGAATCCCCAGTGCTGTTCTTTATTCATGTGGATACGGAGCACTGGCTTGGTGAGAAAAGCCCTGTGGGACATTGGAATAAAGTAGGAGCTTGCAAAATTACAATCCGAGAACCCAGAAAGGCAAAAGAGAGCATCTTGGCTCCTCGTGGGAGCAGAGAGATTGCCTGCCTTAGGAAACCCAGGGTCTTTGTTATCACGAGGTCCCACCTAGTGGGCATCAGGCAAGGAGGGTTTGGGGGTCCATCCTCTTAGCAGTAGACCATGGTTGTGTGGCTAGAGAGGAGAACCCCTGGGAAGGGGATGAAGGAGGCAGAGATGCTGGAGAGAGGCGGGAGGCACAACCTCTCCTGGCCTCTTAGGCCCTACAAGGCTTACCGACACAGACACAGACCGGGCAGCTGGGATCTCTCTAGAAGGCTGCCCAGATGAAAGCATTTCCCTCTCCGTAGCTGCCGTGGGAGTCCATGGCCCTGTTTCCACAAATGTAGGTCATCAGGCTTAGGGAGGGAGACACCTGGGCCGGGGAGTTGCTGGGGCTTTGTGCCTCCACGTGGCCCCCTCAACCGTTCTTTCCCACAGCTCCTATTCCAAGGACAGTGAAGGCAGCTGGTTCCGGTCCCTCTTTGTCCACAAGGTGGACCCTCGGAAGGACGCCCACTCCACCCTGCTGTCCAAGAAGGAGACGAGTAATCTCTACAAGATCCAGTGTGAGTGGCAGCCAACTGGCTAGTTGCACCCTCAGGCTAGCTGAACCCTTGGGCTTTTTGGGGGGTGGGGGTGGGGCTGAGCTATGTACTTGAGCCTGAGGATGAGAGGAGGGATGTCCCATGCTATCCATGCTATCCCTATCTGGGGCCTGCTCACTCGTACACCCCCCCTCCCCCGACGTGGGTCGGGATTACATAGGCTTCACCTTCTGCTCTGTCTTGTGTTGCAGTTCACAATGTGAAGCCCGAATTTCTGGATGCCTACAACAGTCTGACGTGAGTGTCCCCCTCTACTGTTCCCAGCCACTGCTGGATGTCATGGGTAGGGGCCCTCTTCCCCCTCCTATCAAAACAAAACCTCTTAGAACGTCCTCTGCCTCATTCTGCCAAAATCAAGGAGTGTAGATTCTAGAGCGAGAAGCCCTAAGGATATCTTCCCCACCCATGCTTCTTAGAGAGGAGGAGCAGGCTCAGCCCTGGGGCCCGAATTGGAACCTTTAACTCGGGGCCCTTGGTGGCCAGTGCAAGCCCTGACCCTGCCTGTGCCCTCCCACAGGGAGGCAGTGCTGCCCAAGCTGCACCTGGATGAGGACTACCCCTGCTCGCTTGTGGGCAACTGGAACACATGGTACGGGGAGCAGGACCAGGCAGGTGAGGTCCCCTCGTCTCCACCCAGCCCGGGTCTCCCGTGGCTCTCAGGTCTCCCCTCTGCAGCATCTCAGGGGGTCTGGGGAAGCGCTTTTCTTCCTGGATGCATACCTCATTGCCCCACTCAGACACCTGTGTGGTTCCCCAGTGCTCTCAGTGGCCCACGAGGCCTGTGAGTCCCTCCTCGCCCAGCCGCCAGCCCTCCTCAGCACATCTGCGTGCTGTGCTGCCCTGCCCGTGGCTTGTCCGCTCCCGACAGAACAGCTCTGCTCTCTGGTTACACGTGGCCAGCCGGAAGCATTTTTTTCCTCTCTTGCCTACTTTACTTGGTTTAACTTATCTGGTTTTTTGTTGTTGTTTTTAATTTTGTTTGAGATGGCGTTTTACTGTATCATCCAGGCTGGCCTCTGTCATGTACTCTTCCTGCCTCAGCCTCCTGAGGACAGAAATGGTTTGATCGCTTGGCTTTGGCTTTTTCAAGACAGGGTTTCTCTGTGTAGCCCTGGCTGTCCTCGAACTCGCTCTGTAGACCAGGCTGGCCTCAAATGCAGAGATCCGCCTGCCTCTGCCTCCCAAGTGCTGGGATTAAATGCATGTGTAATCACTCTTGGCTTGTTTGCTTGTTGTTTAAAGTTATTTTAAAAAATTTATTCATTTATTGCATGTGCGGGGGGGGTGTGTGTGTGAAGGTGTACAAGTGGCATGCCTGTGGAGGTCAGTGGACAGTGGTTCTGTCCTCACCTTGTGGAGGCAGGGGTCTCCTTTGGTTCTGCTGCACTGTGTGCACTCCAGCTAGATAACAGGTGGACGCCTCTGCACTGGCCTTTCCCGTGGGTTCCGGGGATTCAGCTCAGGCTGTCAGGCTTGTGTAGCAAGAGCGTTTGCCTCCCAAGCGACCTTCCCAGCCCTCACATGTCTTACTGTTTTATATTTTGGTGTAGATCAAAATATAGCGTCCTTCTGAAAGACTGGATTCTCTGCACTTGCTGGTCAGGCACTGTCCTTGCTGGTCAGGCACTGTCCTTGCTGGGTCAGGCACTGTCCTTGCTGGTCAGGCACTGTCCTTGCTGGGTCAGGCACTGTCCTTGCTGGTCAGGCACTGTCCTTGCTGGGTCAGGCACTGTCCTTGCTGGGTCAGGCACAGTCCCTGGTTCTCTGGCCTCCACTATTCACCTCTTCATTCCCTGACTATGCACCCCTGTAGCTGCCAACATACTTGCCTACCTTCTTATATAAGTAGTGAGTTCTGGGGGTCAGGGCCTATATCTCTTTGTAATACTGAATACCAAATGCAAATATTTCCTCTCTTTAAAAAATTCATTCTATGGGGGCTAGAGAGATGGCTCAGAGGCTAAAAGCACTGTATGTTCTGAGGACTCAGGTTCCATCCCCAGCCTCTGCATGGTAGCTGGCAGCTGTCTGTACCTTGAGTTACAGGGGAATCTCGCCCTCTTCTGGCCTCCACAGGCACTACATGCACCTGGTGCACAGACGTACATGTGAGCCAAACACTACAGCCATGCAATTAAAAAGTAAATATTCCTCAAAAAATGTTTTTTAAAAAATTTGTCCTGGAGCCTGGAGTGGTAGCTCAGTAGATAAGAGTACTTGTTGTACTTGCAAGAGAACCTGATTCAATTTCTGGCCTCCATATGGTAGCTCCTAACCATCCACAGTTCCAGTTCCAGGGAATCCATGCAGTCTTCTGACCTCATGGAAAGCAGGCCCATAGGTGGTGCACATACATGCATACAGGAAAGTCCTCATACACATAAAATTATTCTTGAAAAATGTGACATGTATCAAGTACCCACTGATAGGTCTGCCTGGCTTATTGGTAGACAGCTATAAACATTTCCAGTATGGCAGAGTATTGGTTTGGATGGTCTAGGTAGAGACCATATATGCCTATATAAGCACAGCCATTGTAGACAATCCTCTCAGCTTCCCTTGCAGACTCCCACAACAGGAACAAGCCAACCTGTTTCAGTCCTGATAAATATGTTTTAAAAAAGAAGAAAACAACAAAAAATGAAACAAAAAACAACCCAAAAAAACCCGTGAGCCTAGCATTATGACACACACTTGTAATTCCAGTACTTGGGAAGTAGAGGCAGGAGGATCACCATAAGTTCAGGGCCAGTTTGATTTATATACCAAGTTCGGGCCAGTGAGGGATTTGTAGAGAGACCCTAACTCAAAAAATAAAATTAGGAAATTTGTACAGAGAGAAACAGATCTCCGTAGTTGTCCATTCTATCTTGGTGATAGAATCGATATTAACACTGATAAACAGGAAACAAGCCATTTGCCTTTAGCGTAGCACTATGGTTTCTTTAATCGCTGATGAACTTGACTGGCAGTAGCAGAACTCCTTGGCTTCTATTAAGAGTTTACTGGTTGAGCCAGGCTTCATGGTACATGCCTGTAATTGCAGCCCGGGAGGCCGAGGCAGGAGGATTGGGAGTTTGAGGCCAGTCTGGGCTTTTTAGCAATACCCTGTCTGAAAATAAATAAATAAAAAGTACTTGCTAATTGTGAAATGAAATTTGACTTTATAATGTACATCCTACACGATCTATATCTTGAAATTTATCACTCGTGTGTGGGGTCATCTGAGGATCAGGCATTAGAGCCAGACACAGGGCACAGGAATGAATATACATTTGAATAAACTTGCCCAAACCACCAATCTATCTTCTCTAGGTCCATTGTGGTTATTAGAGACTTTTTTCTTGGCCCGTGGTGAGGCCCTTTAACTCCTCATATTAAGATCCCTTTGCCATAGGTCAGTATTCTTAGTTTGTCAGGATATGACAGATTTCCATCCATACAACAATTATGGTACTTCCCTGTGGAATGAGTCCCTTAAACCGTAGGGTCAGGCCATTTGCAAGTGGGAAAACCAAAGGCAGCAGTAAAGTCAGATGAAGGGTAGGCTAGCCTCGGAAGTAACAGAATCTGTGCTTTCAAGTCACTGGCCAACCAACTACTCTCAGCTCTGGCATGCCTCGCTCACCTGGGGGCCTCCTTCTCTGCACGCTGTGATCCCAGGTCAGTGAGGTCGGCCTCCTTCCCTACCTTAGTGCTCTCTCCTTTGCCGCCTTCTTCATTGCTTTGCTTCATTCTTCCTTTTTCCCCTCCTCTGTATGTCCCTTCCTCCCTGGTTCTCTCTCTCTCTCTTTCCCTCTCCCTCTCTTCTACCTTTACTCTCTGATGTGAGGCCTAGCTCACGGTTTGCTTACTGGGAACCAGGTTAACTACTTAGGGCTGCCGGAATAAAATACCACAGACTCAGAGCACAGGAGTGCATTCCTCAACTCTGGAAGCCAGAAGGCAGAAATCAAGATACTGGCTCTGTCTAGGCTTTGAGGCCTCAGGGAGGATCCTTCTTGCCTCTTGCAACTTCTGGTGGCTAGAAACCCTTGGCATTCATTGCATGTGGACAGACACATCATTCTGAGCTCCGTCTCCTGAGTCACACGGTGTCCCCTTTGTGTGCAATCTCCTCTTCTGATTAGGGCACGAGACATTGGGTTGAAGTTCTGTCCATTGTCATGCAGGCTTCACTCAGTTGTCTACAGAGACCCTGTTTTCAAACATTGTCACATAGTGAGGTTCTGGCAGGGCATGAATTTTTGAGGGGTAACTATTCAAGCAGAGAATATGACTGGGGAAAAATCTGATAGTATGAAGCGTTTTCAGTGAGAATGAGGCTGGCCACCTCATGGAGGCCCAAGCGGCCTCTATAATTGCAGTCTTTTGAGCGTCTGTCAGGAGGTCGTGTGCACATTGGCATCTTGTACACGTCCGCCTAGCCCTCACCACATGCTGTGTGTTTCCTGTTCCCGGTCTATTCCTTAGTCTGTTTCCCTTCTTTCCTTCCGTTGCTTCCTTCTTCCTCCCTTCCTTGCATTTTTTTGGAGACAGGGTCTTATGTAGCTCAGGTTGGCCTTAAACCTCCTGATCCTCCTGTCTCCACACAGATCTGTGTCAGGAAGCCCAGTTTTATGCAGTGTCTGGGATTTGAACCCAGGGCTTTGTGCAGGCTACCAGCTGAGCTACACCCGCAGCCTGCTTCCTTCCTTTTTAAGGTGGCTTGTGGTGTCATCCTGCATTAGCTTCCTGAGTGGCTGGGGCTACATGTCCCTGTCTCCAGACACAGCCGCAGCCCTTCTGGAGTGTCCTTCATTGGCCTATCAGACTCTCTCCTCCTTGTGCCCATCCTGTCCCTTACAGGTATGCTGTTCACCCCCGTGTGTGCTGGTGTCTTAGGGTGGAAGACACTCAGATCATCTTCTGTTTGGTTTTGTTTGTGATGCTATAGATGAAACCCAGGTCCTTCTGCATGCCAAGCAGTGTTTTATCAGAAGCTACCCCCCCAGCCTCATCTGTTGCCATCTTTAAGGAATGCTGGTGGGATTTTTGTGGATGAGGACATTGAGTCCTAGAGGGGTCAAAGGTCACCAGACAGCAGAGCTAGTGATCTCCTGGGCTTGCGGCTAAGGCAGTATTCTCAACCTGTGAGTCCTGATCCCTTTGGGGGTCAGATGACCCTTCACAAGGGTTGCCTAAGACAATGAGCATATCAGATATTTATATTATGATTCATAATAGTAGCAAAATTACAATTATGAAGTAGCAACAAAAATAATTTTATGGTTGGGGGTCACCACAACTGTATTAAAGGGTCACAGCAGTAGGAAGGTTGAGAACCACTGACCTAAGGTCATCCCTCCCCCCACTACCACTCCTCACCAAGACAAAGGTGAGCTAGGAGACCCCTGTTCTACTGCCGCACACACAGTCCTGCCTTGGTGTTAGTTAGGCAGGCTCCCTGGAGCTCCTTGACCTGTGTCCCTGTCCCCAACAGTGCACCTCTGGAGGTTCTCAGGTGGCTATCCAGCCCTCATGGACTGCATGAACAAACTAAAAAACAATAAGGTATCCCAGCAGCCTGTGTGCATGTTGCTTCCAGCCCAGCCCTGTGAAGCAGGGAGGGTGGGAGGGTGGGAGGGATCCCTCTGCTACCCACAGAGCACACTGACAGGGTAGCATACATGCCCTGGCTACTGTGCCTACAATGCCCTGCCTTCAGGAGTACCTGGAGTTCCGGAAGGAGCGGAGCAAGATGCTACTGTCCAGGAGAAACCAATTGCTTCTGGAGTTCAGCTTCTGGAATGAGCCACAGCCCAGAGCCGGCCCCAACATCTATGAGCTGAGGACGTACAAGCTCAAGGTACCCCGCTTCCAGCAGAGCCCGCCTTGCCTCTGTCTTCCCTGCTGTTGTGTTGCTTTGCAAGAGCTCATGGTAGGAGGGCCTGACACTTCTCCCTCTTAGGGGCTCAGAGCAGAGGTGTGTGCATTCATGTGCACAGCTGCAAACCAGGTGTGAGGGAGGCAGGGCCCATGAACGAGGGCCCTGGCTCTGGGAAAGGCTAGTTTCCCACCCCTGTCCCTGTGATGTTGGGAGTCCAAGGTGGGGCTCACTTCCTCTTCCCTCTGGGTCTCTTTCAGCCAGGAACCATGATTGAGTGGGGAAACAACTGGTAAGTGGTGGCGCTAGGGTTGGAAATGTGGTCCCTGCTGTCCCGGCCCAGCAGGCTCCCAGTGGGCTCTCTTACGTCACAGGAACCCAGCTTGCTCTGTTCCCCACAGATCTCAGAGAGGGATGCGTCTGAATGCTGCAGATTCTGTAGAGGGAAGTGCTGTGGACCAGCCAGCAGCTGTACCTCTACAATCTGTTCCCTGGGCCCCACTTTGGACCCTTCCCATAAAGTGTGGTCAAGGAATCAGCCTGGGGCACCTTGGGGGTCACTGGCCGGGCCTCTGTCCCATGTTCTCTGCCATCTCTAGGGCCCGGGCCATCAAGTACCGTCAGGAGAACCAGGAGGCAGTGGGAGGCTTCTTTTCACAAATAGGAGAGCTCTACGTGGTACACCACCTATGGGGTAGGTCGGACACACTCAACTTCAAAAAACACGTGGATGCATTTTGACCCTGTAGCTCTTGCATCCTAGCAGAGGGAGATGTGCAAGAAGGACTCATTTCACATGAGGACAGACACGGGGGGGGGGGGGGGGCGGCAGCAGAAGCAGCACAGGACCTTACTGGCTTGGATAGACAGGGTCTTTCTGAAGGATGAGGAGCCAGCTCTGGATTGCTGGAGGAACAGCACGTGGGGAGGCCTTCAGGAGTGGAGAGGAGGCGAGTCGGGGGAACTGGGAAGCCATGAGAAGGTGGGACGGCGGAGGACAGCCATCGGATCAGGCTGGGCCTTGCAGGCCGCGGGAATGGGTTGGCGGGAGGGGGCAGCGGCAGCAGATGGGCTCTGTAGCTGCCTGTGTGTGCCTGTGTGTGCCTGTGTGCCGGGGTGCCTGGTAGGGAGCAAGGTTGGAACCGGGCATGGGAGGATGCTCACATTAGTGCAGGCAGGTGCGGGCGGGCTGGCCTCAGGTGGTGGCCGGGCATGCTGGGACAGAGCCATTAGTCTAATGGAATCAGTGGGATTTGACAGCCAATTACTGGAGGAGAAAGGAGGGGTACGGGGAGCACTCAGACTCTTCCCAAGTTGCTCTGTGCCCTTTCTGAGAAGGTCTGGGGAGGAGCCAGGTCACGGGATTGGAATGGAATTGTGGCCTCTGGGAGTGTTATATTTAGATAACACTGGGCAAGCCGGATGGCTCAGTAGGTAAAGGCTCTTGCCGTCAGGCCTGACAACCTGAATTTGACTCCCAGGATCCGATGGCAGGAGTGACTGACTCCTACGACTTGTCTTCTGCCTCCACACACTCAGCCCTCACCCTGAATAAATAAATAAGTGCAATAAAAGATTGTGCCCAACAACTAGAAATGTCACACGGGCACTGGACACAGGAGTCCACAGGAGAGTTTGAGACTGGAAATAGGAAGGTGTTGCCAACATCTGCATATACCTCAAAACCCCTAGTTCCTACCACAGGCCCTTTCTTTGTACATGCTGCCGCCCCTCCCTCAGAATGTTTTTCTCCAACAGCCAGCGCTCGGCTTGTTTTCCCCCTCTAGCTCTGGGCGTTCAGTTGTAGTTCTTTAGAGTGAGTGTCTTCCTGTTACCCCAGATCTTCTGTCATCTCTTTCCCCTCTTTTCTCTATAAACATTATTTGTGATCATCTGAAATTAATGTCTTTACTCCGTGTGACTGGATGATATTGACAGAGCACTATTTGTTGACAGTCCAGGGAGGAGGCTGCTGCGGAGAAAGAGAGTAGGGCAGGGTCGGGCAATGGAAGGGTCCCTGTGCTGGGGAAGGGAACCATTTCTCTGAGGAATGACCTGTTGCCTTTCTCATAGCCTATAAAGATCTGCAGTCTCGGGAGGAGACTCGGAATGCAGCCTGGAGGAAGAGAGGCTGGGATGAAAATGTCTACTATACAGGTGGGTCTCCTCTGGGGGTCAGTGGCACCTTTGCAAATGGTCTCCCTGGAGACCTGAGGATGCAGTCTCTGCGAGCATCTCTCAAGGACAGCTAGCCTCACTTGGTTACCTCCAGTGTGGGGACTCACTGTTCTGTTTTGTCCTGTCTCTCCCCCCACACACATACCTTTTGAACCAGTGTCTTGTTGTTTTGCCCAAGTTCATCCTGGGTGAACCTTTTCCTTCAGTCTCCCAGGTTCCTGGGATTATAGGTGTGTACTACTGCACTGAAGCGGGAACTTAACTTTGACATGAGTTAGTGGGTTTTTTTTTCTTGGTGACACACATTCTTCAGCCCGATGCTAGTTTTTTTCACATACATAAGAAAACGAATAGAATTTTCTAAATATTCATCTCATCACCACATAAATCCTGTCTGATAATTTGGGAACCACAGGCCTCTCTAGGGCTGCAGGGACCTCTTCTATAGCAGGATTTTGTGAGTTTTTTGGGCGGGGACCAAATGTACTTGGCTTGCCTCAGGCACCCTGTAACCTCTGCTTCTCTCTCCTTAGTCCCCTTGGTCCGACACATGGAGTCACGGATCATGATCCCTCTGAAGATTTCTCCTCTCCAGTGAGCCTGGCACGGCCTCCATGTCCCTCCCCTTTCTCCTTTGGAGCAACCTGGAACAGAAGCTCTTCTAGGCCTGCTGGCATAGTTTTCTCTCAGCTCTGGAAGGATTCTGATGGGTGGTGTTCAGCTTAGATGAAGAAGATGTTTCTGGGAACTTACAGTTCTATCTGCACCTGTCTTACCTCTCATCCTGGAAGAAGTTTCTTATTTCCCTAAATGAAGAATGGCAACCTTTTAAGCATCCACACGTTTTCTTCTAAGATTCCTTGTCTCCAAGCCATCGCGTCCCCAGCTGACACAGTGGACATGGCTTAGTTGCATTAAAAAAAAACAAACAAGGCATGGTTAGTAGTTAAGAGGTGGGGTAAGAAACGATGTCAGACCAGGCATGGCCCTCAGGAATTCCCTGGGCTTTATTTGTTAGAAAAGAAAGTCTGAGCCTTAAAAATCCTGGAACTGCCATAAACTCTGAAGTCATCAAAATTAGGAGGAGATCCAGAATTCTTAGAGGGAGGGGCTGGGAAAGGCTGGCAGTGAGGATTTGGACCCACGAGTCAAACTTGAAGCAAGAAACCAGAAGCCGGAATATAGGATTCAGAACATGAGTTTGAAACAGAACCAGGCTGATAGAGATGACAGAAGACCTTAGGGAGAGGGCCCTGATCCTAGACAGATGGAGAGGCAGATCCATTTTTTTTTTCCCTACACGATGCGGCTACAACCTATGTGCTTCAGCTCTTCTGCATTTCCCCCTTCCTGCAGATGAAAATACAGGCTGAGACCCATGTTCCCCTGACTTGAATTCCTTCTTCCCCAACTTGACATTGTCAGCCAAGTCCTCATTTTGCAGAAACATCAGGTTTGTAGAGTGGGTTCAGTGACTCTGGGGTCTCCTTAATGACCCCCATACCTCATAAACGCCTGGTTAGCATCATTTTGCTTCCATACCAGGAAAATGTGCTCGAATTGTTGATGGAACCAAATTAAATATTTACTCTAAGTTGTGGTGGTCTCTTCATCTGCAAGGACTCTCAGCAATTGTCTAAGGCAGAGTAGCTCCCTGATTCCAGTTGGCCTAGGAGTAGGGTGGCCTTGATCTCTTATGGAGGAAATCTTCATCTTTACCCCAGGGCAAGAGAAGGAACCGTTTCTGTGCAGTCAGGAATTCACCATACATGTTTCAATCCCCAAACAAGGATTTGCTCCAGAAATACCAGGGATGGGAAACACCCAAGTATTTGAAATACTGCATTAGAGTAGCGATTTTTGTCTTGGGAAAATCAAGCCTAACACGGAGAAACAATGATGCACTTGCGTAAAGAGAGAACAAGAGTAATACGGGATTATGCCCTTGCCTAATTTAATGCGGCCTTTGGTGTAGTGACTCTATAGTGTTAAGAAATCATGTTAGGAAGCCGGGCCTGGTGGCGCACGCCTGTAATCCTAGCACTGGGGAGGCAGAGGCAGGCGGATCTCCGAGTTCGGTATTACGGTGTTTAGTGAGACCCTGTCTCGTACCCAGAAGGCGAATCCGCAAAGGGGCGGGGACACGCCCCCTCCTTGCTTCCCAAGCTGCATCTGGCCTCTGTGCCTCACTTCCGGCCAGTAGCTCCTTCCTTCCGCTTCTCTATGGTCGTGAGCCGGAAGTGGCTGCCCGGCTGGGTGGCGTGAAGATCATTGTGGTAAGCGCGGGTGGAGGACGGTCAGCTGGGGCTGCTGGTCGGTGCCGGGTGCCCGGGAGGCGGCACGACGCGTGTCCCGGGCCGGGGCCCTCCCCTGCCGGGACCCCGGGGCTCGCGGCTGGCTCCTCCGGGGAGCTGACCGGGCAGCATCCTCTGGCTCCATTGTCTCCTGATGGCAGTGGTCGTGATAACGCCTGGGTTATGATCCTTGTGCGTGGGGTGGGGTGGGGTGGGGTGCTCCGGCGTGGAGGTTGAGATTCCCAGGGCTCCGGGTGCCACCCTGTGGCTTTTGTCAGACGACCAGCCTCTTGTTTACGGCCACTGACAGCCCGCTCCCTGAGAGACCTGCGCTGTCTGCTCTTAGTGCATTTATTGCCGGAGCAGAGCAGCTGCGAGCGCGGAGTGTGGACGTTAGGGGAGGAGGGCTTGGCTTTTCTTCTAGTCTGTTTCCCTGGCTGGCTTAGTTGTTTCACTAAATATTTATGTTAATTTTTTTTAAAGAAAACACTTTTTTTTTGTTTTAATAAAAGCACACTGTAGAGGGTATCGTATCGGGCTAGGCAGTAAGAAGAGGTACCACCTGCCCTATTTTAATAAGGCTGTTAATGTAGTCATGATAGTCCAGTCTGGCCCCCTGTATTCCAGGTGGACTGCACAGTCGTTAAGATCCATCCAAGTGCTGTCATTACAGATGTCCACCTACCACTATGCCTGTCTTACAGGCGTCCCCCACCCCTGGGCTTCTCCTTGGAGACAGGATTTTATGTAGCTGGTGCCTCTACCTCCAACATGTTTTTTTTTGTTGTTGTTGTTTTCATGCCTGTTCTGGAACTCTGTTGGCCAGGTTGGTCTCGAACTAACAGATATCCACCTGCTTCTGCCTCCTGAGTTTTTTATTGCAGGCATGTCCCACCACACAGATTTTCTGAAACCAAGCCTGGATCTTTGAGATGCTAGGCAAGCACTCTCCCAGCTGAACTACACTGGGGATGGTCCTCAGTCACCTTGTAAACGTAAATACTTCACGTTGACAGGAAATTTGAGGTCTGTGTGCCATAAACAGGAAACCGGTTGCTTGTCTTACAATGATGGAGTCACATATACATATATAATGAAAACAGGTGGTTGCTAATAATATGCTCTGGTTTCCCTGCCTAAGGCTCGAGAATTCATTTCTTACAAGAACCTTGGCATTTGCAAATCTTAATGACAAACTACAAACTAGACACACTTGAAGCAATCAAAGTTTTGTTTTGTTGCTATTTATTATTTTGAGACAGGGTCTCGCTGTATAGGCCAGGCTGTCCTCAACCTCATAAAAATTCACCTGCCTCTGCCCCCTACCTCTGGAGTGCTGGGATTAAAGGCATGCCCCATCATACCTGGCCAGAAAATTTTTTTTAAAAGTTGAGAGAGGATAACAGCCTGGTGACCCACATCTATAGTCTCAGCACTTGTGAGGCTGAGGCAGGAAGGTCTCCAGTGTGAGGCCAGCCTGAGCTACGTAGACTTGTCCAAAGAGACGGCATGGCAGATTAACTTTGTCCTCAAGTGTTTAGCATAATGCAAGGTCACTCAGGCACCATCTCCAATCGTGTTCATCAGTAGTGGTGTATACCTGTAAGCCCTGTAGGACTGTTGTTCATTAATTTGTGAGGAAATAGAAGTGAAGTGGTTTGTTGAGGGACCCGAACCTGTAAAACAGTGAAATGGAAGCTCCAGCTCAGGCCTCCCCAACAGCACATTCTTGGCTTCTTTCCAAAGCGTTGGTGATAAACTGAGTAAGGGAGACAAACCTGTCCGCCTTGGGAGGTTGTGATGAGGTGGCAAAGGAGAACGTTTGTGACTCTGGAGCCCTGTAAAATGTAGGCTTTGTTCTTTATTTATTTTTACCTTTTTTGTTTTTTGAGACTGGGTCTCCCTACGTAGCCTTTGCTGGTCTGGAACTCAGAGATCTTCCTACCTCTGCTAACATTAAAGGCATGTGCCACTATGCCTAGCTGTTCTTTATTTGACTGTTGGAGCCAACCAGGGAGGCAGTCAGGATGCTGGTGAGATGTAGTACTGTAGTTGTCATAAGTACTATGGACCCATACTAGCTGTGCAACTTTGGAAAAGTCTGTCACCTTTCAAAGCCTTAGTTTTCTTATCTGTGAAATGGTAGTGATTCTTATCTGAAAGGTTGTATATAATAATCAAGTGAGAACATAGCCACAAAGTGCTTAGATCAAAGTCTACCACCCAGTGATCAGTCATTAGTATTGGGAATAGGCTTATACACCAGACAAGAATTTAGATCCAAATTTGTGAAGTGCTTTGACAGGCTCAGGCAGAGGACCCTTATGAAAGGGGTTATTTAACCCCCAAAGGAGTCACAACCCACAGGTTGAAAACCAGTGTTCTAAATGGTTATGAGCTGTCAGATGAATGCTGGGAGTTGAACCCGGGTCCTCTGGAAAAGCAAAAAGAGCTCTTAGCCACTAAGCCATCTCTCCTGCTTCTCCAAGAAATCTTAAAAGCTTTCTCTTCTTTACAGCTTCTGTTGTTTCCTTCTGACCTGGAAGAACAACAATGTCATCAGAATCCAGCAAAAAAAGGAAACCCAAAGTGATCCGAAGTGATGGAGCTCCAGCTGAAGGGAAAAGGAATCGATCTGACACTGAGCAGGTGAGAGTAGCCAGGGTTCCATGCTGCTGGAAGCCTGCAGACAGTAGCCAGATAGCTGCCTCTGAGTGTGCCTCTGAGTGGGCTCACTTCTACCAGAGTCACTCTTCTGGTTCCCCTACGAGACCAAGGGACTAGACCCCCATGACTTGACAAGGGATGAGTGGCATCCAGGGAGCCTGCGCAGGAGAATGTTCCAGCATGCTGTTTCCAGCTTTCCTATGGCCCTAAAATTTGCATTGACTACATAGCTCTAGTGTTTCAGAGAGATGTCTTCTTGGTACCAGGATGATGTGCCCAGGAGCTCTTGTCACCAGTAGGGCCTTATGTTTCTTTTATCTATCTGTCCTGGAATCTGTCAAGCTGGTCCATCACTTAGCACGTAGGATTTTTTTGTTTTATTTTATTTATTGAGACAAGGTCTCAAATAGCCCAGGCTAGCCTTGAATTTGTTCCATAGCTGGGGATGATCTTTAGTTTCTGATTCTCCACCTACTCCTATAACTTAGCTATTTTGATTGTTTGGCAATTTTTTTTAATTGTATGCATTTGGGTGTTTTGCCTTCATGTATGTCTGAGCACCACATGTGTACAGTGCATGGGGGCCAGAAGAGCCCTGGAACTGGAGTTACAGGCAGTTGTGAGCTACCATGTGGTTGCTGGGAACTGAGGCTGTGTCTTCTGCAAGATCAGCAGGTACTCCGAGCCACTGAGCTAACTCCAGACCCTCAGAATGAGTTCTGATGTATATAAGTGGGAATTTTTGGAAAGAATAAAGAGAAAATAAAACAATTTTTTTCCTTAGTTTTAGAAAGTCAAGATTAACGTAGAGTTCTGTTTTTGTTTTTGTTTGGCACTGATCACAGCATTGCGAATTTGTTTGTTTTTTGAGACAGGTCTTATGCTATAGTCCAGGCTGGCTTGAAGTCAGCATTGTCCTGCCCCCGTCTCCATGTGCTGCAAGTATAGGGATATGCCACAGTGCCTGCCGAGGGGTGCTCTTTAGCGACTGTATGAGTACGTGTGCTCACGTGTGTGGGCGCGCCCATTGTGTGTTTGTAGGTTCAAAGTTGATAATGAGTGTCTTCCTTGATCACTCTTCACTTTATCAAGGCAAAGATCTATATTTATTTGGATAAGAAATTTCCCTGATTAACATGAACAATGTGATTCTTGTTTAAAAATAAAATAAAAAATCCACATCAATTACAATGAAGTTATTTGGGGCTGAGAAGTGAAATTATAAGTAGTTTTAAAAAGATGTGTTTGTTCCCAAGTGGTGGTAGCACACATCTTTGAGCCCAACCATTGGGAGGCAGAGGCAGGCAGATCTCTGAGTTTGAGGCCAGCCTGGTCTACAGAGTGAGTTCCAGGACAGCCAGGGCTACACAGGCAAATCCTGTCTCAAACAAACAAAAGTGCGTTTGGGTGTATGTCACTTGTGATTCGAGTGTGTGATAGTCAGAGGACGACTTGTTGGAATCTGTTATCTCCTTCGACTATGTCAGTTCTTGGGTTTGAACTCAGGTCCTCAGGCTGACCCGCAGGCCATTTTTTACTTTGTTTTTGATCTTCCTTTTTTCTGAACTCTTGACACCAGGCATGTATTACTCTATAATCAGAAAGAAACAAAGAGGTTCCTGTTTTGAAAAGAAGAAAAGCATTTTAGACGCTGGAGGAATGCCTCAGCAGTTAGTTACGAGCTATACTACTCCTGCAGATGACCTTGCTTCAGTTCCCAGCACCTGCTTTTGGTGGCTTAAATCCCTGTAGCTCAGCTCCCTGGGTGACCAGTGCCTATGGACAGGGACACACCCACTCAGATACACACACTCGTAATTTTAAAGTACTAAAACTAAGCTACTGACACATTGATTTCAAGACCAAGTCCATTAGTGACCTGATTTGGAACTTCCTTATAATGTTTAATTTTGTAAGGCACTGTCTCACTGTGTAGTCCCGGTTGGCCTGGAATCACTATACAGACCAGACTGCCGCATCTGGCAATTGTAATGTTTTTACATTCTCATTCTTACTGTCCCTGATCCTGGCAGGGAGACCTTCACCCCTAACAGGACCTCTCTTCTTGCCTCCGCAGGAAGGCAAATACTACAGTGAGGAGGCTGAGGTTGACCTGCGGGACCCTGGCAGGGACTATGAGTTGTACAAGTACACTTGCCAGGAGCTGCAAAGGTTGATGGCTGAGATCCAGGACCTGAAGAGCAAGAGCAGCAAGGATGTGGTAAGGAGAAAGGCCAGGCACGCCGAACCTGCTCCTGCACAGCTGGGGCTTCTTCAGTCACTGTGCTCTTCTTGTTTGGTCCTCTGTCTCAGGGTTAGGGGTTAGAGGGTTGGGTCGGAGTCTGGAGGCTCCAGAGACCCGCCTAATTAATTTGTTAGAACTTGTCATAACAGCCCAGTCTTCTGTTATAATAATGAAAGTACAAGATAATTTTTTCCTATGACTATAATTTAGTATTATTGGCTTACTGTTTTTCACATGCCATTTTGCTAAGTGTTGAGAAGTATGTGCAAGTATATCATAGAGCCCAAAATGAAATTGTCATGGTGTTAATGAATTAATCAGGCAGATTTAAAACTAAATAATGTATCTAAAAACTAGGCAGGTGAGTTAAAGAATTCACTTCTCCAAGAAGTCTTACTTATTTTCGTGTATGTTCACAAGTATTGTTAAGATTTTTACATTCCATAGCTCTATTATTATAACCAAGCTTTAGAGCTGTACTTTTGTTCCTGTCATTTAAATTATTTATAAATGCCAGATTTTATGGCACGGCACTGTTGTGGTGAGGGCTCTAGGATCGGTAGGTGTCGGTGCAAACTGGCTGTATGTGCTTTATCCTCCCTTGTCACTTCTGTCCAAATGGAAATTGATCTTTTTTTCTTTTCTTTTTTTTTTTTTGGTCTGGGAGCCTTAAATACTTCTTTTATACAGTCAACCTTCTCATTCCTTCCCTCTTTCCCTCCTTTCTCTCCCTCCCTTTCTGTCTCTCTCTTTTTCTTTGAGACTGTGCAGTGCAGATGTTGATTCAGGGTAAAAGCAGTTTATTCTTTTGCTAATTCAATCCCCAGACCTGGAGGGTTTCAGCCTCTGTACAATCTAATCTTCCAGATGCTAACCCAGACCTAGAAGGCTTAAGCCTTTGTATGATCTGATAGAACATTTCAGCCTCTGAGACTTACTGCTGACTCTTCTGGCTCAAACTCTTCTTCAAGCTGCTGGTTCAAATTGACCTTCTGAGCTGGCTGACTGTTTCTGGCTGAACTCTTCTGGCTCTGGCTGACTCTCATTTCTCTGACTGAACTGCTCTGCTCAGCTTCAATCTGACTCACTCTTCCTGTCTGATACTAACTTCTACCAAATTGCCTCCTCTGTGTCTTTGTCTCAGATTCCTCACACTGCTTCTATGTCTCTGTCTCAGACTCCTCAGACTGATCCTGTGTCTCTCCCTACACTGCCTCTGACTGCCTCTGTGTCTTATCCTGACTCAGTCAGAGCCTACTTTTCTTTCATGGGAGTTAGCTGTGTCCTCACTCTGACTCACTCTGCTAACTCTTCCTCTGATTTGTAACTCATCTCAGACATCACTTCCTATCTGAGGTTGACTCCTTCTGAGTTGTACTTCCTCCTATGAGCTATGTTTCCTGTCTTCCAAGTGCTGGGATTAAACATGTGCACAACCACTGCCTTTTGAATACTGGGATTAAAGGTGTGTACTAACATTCTTTCTACATTCCATCTGGATCACACAGGCCTTTGAATGTGATCCCTTCATCCAGACCCTTGGATTTGATCCCTTCATATAGGCCCCTGGATGTTATCCCTTGCTAGAACAGTCATGTTGCTGGATTGAATGATTAAATATTCCTCTACAATATAGCCCTGGCAGGCTTTGAAACTCTCTATGTAGACCATGTTGTCATTGAACTCCTACCTCTGTCTTCTGAGTCCTGAGATTAAAGGCATAAGCCATCATACTTGGCTTTAGTCTTTCATTTCTTTTATGACATTTCTCACAGTTCCAACTTCAGACTTAGAGTCTGCTTGTGGCCCTGGATTGGCTTAGCAGCTAGGATCTGAAGGGAACTGTCTGTTACTTGTGTTACCATTTTCTTTGTGCACAGGCCATTGAAATTGAAGAGCGCAGGATCCAGAGCTGTGTGCATTTCATGACTCTAAAGAAGCTTAACCGATTAGCCCATATCAGGTTAAAGAAAGGAAGAGATCAGACCCACGAGGTAGAGTTGAAAGTTTTAATTCACCTGATCCTTGTCCCTCCCTATCCCTCTGTAACCCTTCGCCCCTTCTCTGACTTTACTGATGCTCAGTCCCACCCTAATTGTCCTGCTCACCCGTCTTCTCAGGCCAAGCAGAAAGTTGATGCCTATCACCTGCAGCTTCAGAACCTGCTCTACGAAGTGATGCACCTGCAGAAGGAGATCACCAAGTGTCTGGAGTTCAAGTGAGTCTGGGAGGACGGGCCTTTGACATCCTGGTCTGTGGGGACGCCGTCCTTACATGGCTGGTGGGTGCCATCCCCGTGAGGGCTGCAGGATGTGGGAGTAGGCTCAGTAGATCACTTGGAGCGGGAGAGTCTCAAGCAGTCGCTTCACACTACACAAAGAACTGTGGACGCCTCTCTGCCCCTTTAGAGTTTTGAGCTCAGCACTTGGTAAAAGCAATCTTTCTCCTCAACATGTGTTATTATTGTGTTCACCTACTGTGCCATAGAGTACCAGTACCTACTTGCCCTGTTGAACAATAACGTACCTCTTGGTCAGCATCTCCCTCCCCAGTGCTGTGTTTGAAACCATGACAGAGTTGAAAATGTGTAAAAACAACATGAAGGGGTGTGATGCCCTGCTCTGTAGTCACTGCTCAGATGGCACAGGCAGGTGGCCTCGGAGAAGGATCATGGGCTCTGGAGCTCACGTGCAGGCTCCGCCCCTCATGAGCTGTGTGATCTTGGGACATTTGAAAAATGGAAAAAGAATAAAGTATAGCTAAATTATATAATAACAAGTAATTTTAAAGTACAGATAAAAGCCCCGTCTCCTGAGAACTAGGTGAGGTGAGGGTAGGCTGTAATAGGTGCTTCTTAGTATGTGGTAATTGTGATGCCTATTTGAGCTCAGCTGTATCAACCCAGTAGAGAATCGGGCGTAGCTTTTATAAGGGTATCTCTAAACAAGCACAAATTAAAGCCTCTAGATTTTTTCTTATCTTTCTTTTCTTATTTTTCTTATTCTGCCAAACTTTTTCTTTTTCCTTTCTCATACTTGTACAGTGAAAATGTTTTGAAGTTAGGTATAGACTCTTAGGTTTATTCCTCCTTGGTGACATGTCTTGATTTCAACATGATGTCATAAACCTAGGTTGTGGGGATTCTGAGACTCTTGGCTAATAGTGCTCCTGTTCAGCCAGGAGACATTTGTATCGTCAGTATCCTTCTCAAGCCCTCAGCTAGTTCGCGGATAAACAGGTTGGACAGCATGGGCAAATGACCTTGTGGTATGTCATTAGTAACCTCTCATCATACTGAAATGTCTATTGTTGAGCTTTTGCTGAGATAGCACCAGGATCTCAGGTGTAGGCTGGGGTTGTATAGGCATAAATGGTACAGCTGTCCCTGCTAAGCCACCATTCGGGGTCCTGAAAATGACTGCCTGATAACTTAGTTTTTGTTTTTAGGTCAAAGCATGAAGAAATTGATCTGGTCAGTTTAGAGGAATTTTATACAGAGGCTCCACCAAACATTAGCAAGGCTGAAATCACCATGGGAGACCCTCATCAACAGACCTTGGCACGTTTGGACTGGGAACTGGAGCAGCGGAAAAGGTAATGCTTCCTCTGTCTTGACCTCATTAACCACACAGTGACAGTGTTTGGTCGTGGCCCAGGATTAGACAGAAAAGTCTCCAAGACCAGATCTCACTCTTTGGTTAATTCACACTGGGATATTCAAACTTGACTGACCTCTTGCTGGGTGGGCTTATTATTAAGGTTGGTTACTGGAAAGTTGCAAGTGATGGTATGTAGCTCAGTGGTAGAATCTTTGCCTACCATGTACTAGGATCTTGGCTCAATCCCCAGCACCACAAGGAAAAGAAAAACTGCCCTCGAAGATGGCTCAGTAGGTAAAGTTCTTGTGATGCAGCATGAGGATCTGAATTCGGACCCCAGAGCTGTGTGAGAACGCTGGGAGAGTGGCAGGAGTCTGTGTGGAGACCAGCAGATCCCATGAAGTGTGTCCCCAGCCAGCCAAGCCTAATCAGTGAGCGCCGGGTTCTGAGAGAGACCTCCAAAAGCTAGGCAGAGGGTGATAAAGACACTTGAATTGACCTCTGGTCTCCACGTGTGCAGAATAGATGGAAACCCTACACACACCACACACACTGAAAAAAAACAGAGATAGGTAAGAAGGTACGAGGATGGGGCTGGAGAGATGGCTCAGCAGCTAAGAACACTGACTGTTCTTCCAGAGGTCCTGAGTTGAACCCCCAGCACCCACATGGTGGGTCACAACCACCATAATGGGATCTGATGCCCTCTTCTGGCCTGCAGGTGTGCGTGCAGTCAGAGCGTCGTGTAAATAAAATAAATCTTAAAATTAAAAAGAAGTTATGGGGAGAGGCATTGGAAAAGCAGGGGTGACAAATAGCAGGAGATGATGGTGTATGTAGAGATGTGTAGATACAGGTGCGTATTATGGAGATGTCACAGTGAACCCATGTGTACTCGCTGCATTCGTTACTTTCCTAACAAAAGCAACGTAAGGAGAAAGGCCTCACCTTGGCTCACCTTTGAAGGTGAAGCAGCCAGTCACTGTATGTTTCTGGCCAGGAAGAGAACAATGAACATTCATGCTTGCTGGCTTTCTTTTTTTTATGTAGTAAAAGCCCAGGAAGTGGTAGACTGCCCAGTTTTAAAGGTTTTCTTCCTCCCTTCCTCCCTCCCTCCCTTCGTCCCTCCCTTCCTTCCTTCCTTCCTTCCTCTGCCTGCCTACCTACCTGTCTGTCTGTCTGTCTGTGTGAACACCACATGTATGCTGGTGGTGGTAGCAGACACCAGAAGAGAGCCTCAGATCCTTGCCTAGAGCTAGAGTTCCATTTGGTGGTTGTGAGCTGC
Source organism: Cricetomys ansorgei (assembly GCA_026225945.1). NCBI lineage: Eukaryota > Metazoa > Chordata > Mammalia > Rodentia > Nesomyidae > Cricetomys > Cricetomys ansorgei. Next base: position 25,006,887 of record JAMJFZ010000435.1, on the reverse strand, counting down.
CTAGAGCGGGTGGGTACTGGGAATTGAACCCCAGTCTTCTTCAAGAACAGCAGGTGTTCTTAACTTATCCAGCCCTGCCTACACTTTTTTAGGGTGAGTTTTCCCACCTCAGTTAACATAATCAAGATACTCCGTCACCGGTCTTCTAGGAGGCTTGTCTCCTAGGTGATTCTAATTGTGTGTGTAGTGGGAGGTCAGAAGAGATCTGGGAGTTATTTCGTTCCTTCTGTGGGTCGGGGAATTGAACTCAAATTATCAGGCTTGAGCATCAAGCACTTTGACTTGTCAAAATATCTTGCTGGTCCTCCTAGGCGATTCTAGATCTTACCAAGCTGGATCAGTATTAACCATCACAACCCTGCCCTGTGTCAAGATGACTCCTAGGCATCTCTCTTTTAGACCATAGTCTCCTACCGCTTGTTATCACAGACTTGGGCCATTTCATGATGCAAAATATGCTCATTTCATCTCTAAAATTCGCCATAGCCTTTAACATTTCCAACACTGTTCAGAACCCAGTGTCCAAAGGCAGGGTTTTCCTACATCGCCTAGATTGGACACAGACTACTGCACAAGCCATCTTCTTGCCCCAGCTTAAAGTGGTTGGAACTACAGGCGTGCTACTACCATGTCTGGGCACCATACTAATTTTTCTCTTTAAGATTCTAACACTTGAGGAGCTGGAGAGATGACTTTGCAGTTCAGAGTGCACACTGGCTCTTCCCAAGGGCCCCGATTTTGTTTCTGTCATATGTTTCAGGTGGCTCACAACCACTGTAACTCCAGCTCCAGGGGCGCCAGCGCCCTCTTCTGGCCTCCTTGGACACCTACACTCATGCCCATATATGAGCCCCCAGCACATACACATAACTTAAAAATAAAATCTGTAAAAAATGTTAATAACTGACAACTAAATCAATTTTTTGCTTTTAAATGATTACTATTTTTACTTTGGGTTTTTGAGATAGGGTCTCTTATCCTGGAACTCAAAGTGTATGTTGACCAGGCTGGCCTCAACTCACAGAGATGCACCTGCCTCTGCCTCCCGAGAGCTGGGATTAAGGCGTGCTCCACACCTGGCTTCCTATCATTTTTAATTTTACTTGTTGTTGTTGTGTGCATGCATGTGGATATATGTGCCATAGTAAGTGTGTGGAAACACAAGGACGGCTTTGTAGAGCTGGTTCTCTCCTACCTTTACATGAGTTCCCGGGATTGAACTCAGGTCATCAGGCTTTCAGAGCAAGTGGCTGGACCCAAACTTTCTGTATAGCCAGGGGTGACTCCGAACCTCTGTTCTTCCTGACTCCACCTCCCCAGTGCTATTACATCAGGATCACGTGGTGTTTCATGTGCTAGGCAAGCACTCTACCAACCCCAACCTTAGTTAGGGTTTCTATGGCGATAGAACACCAGGACCAAGAGCAACATGAGGAAGATGGGGTTTATTTCAGCTTAACTCTCAGGTCACACTCTTATCACTGAGGGAAGCAAAGCAAGGCAGGAACTCGAGGCAGGAAGCTGGAGTCCTTCGCTGGCCTCCAGGTTCCTGCCCCGAGTTCCCTCCCTGACTTCTCAGAGTTGCAAGATGCAATAAATCCTTTCCTCCCCAAGTTGCCTTTGGACTTGTTTATCACAGCAACAGAACTCCTAAGACAAAGGTTAAGGTTTATGACTTAGTGAGAGCCCCTCTCAAAATGAGGAAAAAAGAGACTGTCATCTGGGAATGGGGGCACATATTTGTAACCTTGTCACTTGGATGGCTGAATCAGGAAGATTGTCATGAGTTCAAGGCCAGCCTGAGCTGTATGGCAAGAGCTTATTTCAAATAAAGGACCCGTGAGATAGCTCAGGGGGTAACTGCTGCCAAGTGTGACAGCTTGAGTTTGATCCCCAGAAACCACACGGTGGGGGAGAAGTGACTCGTAAGTTGTCCTCTGACCTCTACATAAATGCCATGACACATGTACCCTCTGCCTGTCCCACACTGTTCGAGGTCACCATATTGGAGGATTTATTAAGTACTAAGCAGGATAGTGCTTGTATAGGACTCACTGAAGGACTTGGCACAGAGTCAGTGCTGGCTGGCATTAGCATGGTCGCAGGCGTTCCAGTCAAGGTCTGAGGGAACAGGTATGTTGAGGTATCCCTGCAAGGCGTTGGCGACAGTGTCCTGTGTGCCCCTTCAGGCTAGCGGAGAAGTACCGAGAAAGTCTGTCCAACAAGGAGAAGATCCTGAAGGAGATTGAGGTGAAGAAGGAGTATCTGAGCAGCCTCCAGCCCCGCCTCAACAGCATTATGCAGGTGAGCGACCTCCAGTCCCCCTCACTCTTGGGCCTCCCCAGGGCCCATCCTAGTCAGGTTACACTGTGGGAATGGTGTTTCTGGGAGGACGAGTTACATTCTGGAGTAAAGAAATACTGGGCTTCTCCCTAGCTTTTGGGTAGCACTGACTCAGATTTGTTAAGTTCAGTTCAGGCCTTCCCTGCATGCTCTTCACCAGCCTGCTGTCTCTAGGCATTTGTTTCTTGAGAGCATCTAGTTGATTCACCCAGTACTGTTGTAGAAGTTTGTTTTTAGTTGTGTTTAAAATAATTGTTTTGTGCACTGTTGGGTGAGGGCTGTCTAGGTCTTGGTGTTTTGAATTATCCGCAGGTGTTGGCTTTATGTGGGGACGTTTGATTGCTCGTGATTTGCATGAGCTATCAGTAGCTCACCTGAGGAGTTCTGAATCAGTAAAAGTACCTGAGCCGGGAAGCTCAGGGCTCCACTGTTCAATATGGCTCCTGCCATGAGAGTGGTTCCCTCTGCTAAGGTCTGGCCGGGATTACATCTGTGAGACTGACTCCATGTCATCCTTGGTGAGCCGTCACAGCAGCATAAAACTTCACAGTACCTCAGGGGCTGATGGTGAAAAGTAGATCGCTCTCTGGCAAGAACTTGATTCATATTTGAATCCCTTTATCTATATAGAACTGCCCCCACCCCTGTGTGTGTGTGTGTGTGTGTGTGTGTGATGGGGAGAGAGGAAGATGCAGGGAGAACAGGGAAGAGGAAGAATGGGAATGGGAATTAGCAGTCCTGGTTGTATTGACACTCCAGGCCCCTCTGCAATGCTATATACTGTGTACAGTGCGTCTTTCTGCCTCGTAGGTCGTGGAGCACAGGAGCACCACTATAGAATAACGAGCTAGAAAGAGCCGTCATTAAACAATCATAGCACAACTTCATTTGTGTGTCTTGGTTTGCCACGGGTCCATATGGAGACTATACATGTGTGTGAGTTTTGTGTGTACTTAGTAAAAACCTGTATTCATGCTAAACCATTAACCTGCTAACTGGGAGGTTTTGTTTTATAAAATAGACTTGAATATACCTTTTGTCTTTTTTTCCCATTCCTTCTCTATTTATTTATTTATTTATTTGGGTCTTTTGTCTTTCTTTTTTCTCTCTCCATGTAGCCCTGGCTATCCTGGAATTTGCTATGTAAACTAGGCTGGCCTCGAACTCATAGAGGTCTGTCTGCCTCTGCCTCCCATCCTGGGATTAAAGATGTGCACCACCCAGCCCAATTCTCTTCTTTTTTTTATCTTGTGTGTGATGCATGAGTGTATACATGTCCATATATGTTAGAAGTTGACATAAGTGTTTTCCGTAGCCCTCATTTTGTTTATTTGAGACAGGATCTTTCAGTGAACCTGGAGCTCACCTATTGGCTAGACTACCTGGCCAGCAAGCCCCAAGGACCCTACTGTCTCTGTCCTGTCCTCCACCCCCAGTACTGGGGTTACAGTCTCATCACCATGCACTGTGTTTTATATGGGTGCTGGGGATCCAAACCCAGATCCTTTACCGATTGAACCATCTCTCTAGCCCCTTGAATACATTATTCTGATACCATATATATATATATATATATATATATATATATATATATATATATATATATATAGCAAAAAAAAAATAGCTGGGTATGTATGCCCATAGTCCCAACTACTAAGGGGGAGGATTACTTGAAACCATGAGTTTGAGATCATTCTGGACAACATAGCCAGACTCGCTTCCCTAAAAATTGTCATAATTTTGGGGCAGGAAATTTTGGGCTCTGGTTAAAAGCACTGGCTGCTCTTCCAGAGGACCCAGACTCGATTCTGAGCACTCACATGGCTCCTTTGACGCTGGGCAAACACATGTTACACAGACATACATGCAGGCAAAACTCTAGGTACATAAAAGAAAAATAAAATTTTTAATTTTTTTGAGACAGGGTCCCTGAACTTGCAGAGATTCCCCTGCCTCTGTCTCCCAAGAGTTAGGGTTTAAGGTGTACACCACCATGCTCAGCTTAAATAAAAAAATATTTTTTAAAGTCTTAATTTCTTGGAGCTTGAGATACAGCTCAGTGGTAGATTGCATGCTTATTATACAGAAGTACTCGGTACATTCCTCAGCACCAAAAGTTATATCAATAACCTTATACACAGAAAAGACACAACACATAAATGTACAGCTGGTTGCTGCACCTATCTATCCACCTAAAATCAAAAGAAAGGACTTTAAAATTTTTCTAAAAGTTCTGTTTATTTTATATGTATGAGTGTTTTGCCTCATATATATATTTATATGTATGCATGTATCACACACACACATATATACATATACATATACACACATACATACATACACACACATGTACCATATACGTGCCTGGCACCCTCAGAAGTCAGAAGGGGTTGGATTTGCTGGAACTAAAGTTACAAATGGTCGTGACTGAAGTTTCAAGTGCTTGTGTCACGCATGGGTGCTGGGAACAGAGCCCAGGTAACATAGAAGAACAGTGGTGCTCTTAACTTGCCCAGCCACCTCTCCAGCCCATGGTGTCGTTATTTCCAGCTCCCAGGCACTATACCTTCCTGCCCCTCAGTAACCATTATTTTGATTTTTAACATCATAGACTAGTTTTCTCTGGATTTGAACTTTATATAAATAGAACCATTAAACTCTTTGTTCTCTGGTTTCTTTGGCTCAGTGGCATGGTTTTGAAATTCATCTACTCTGTGTTACTCTGAGTATCGAGAATTTTTTTAGCCAGGAAGTGGAGGCACACATCTTTAATCCCAGCACTGGGGAGGCAGAGGCAGGTGGATCTCTGAGTTTGAGGCCAGCCTGGTCTACAGAGCAAGTTCCCAGACAGCCAGAGCTGCACAGAGAAACCCCATCTTGAAAACAAAACAAAATGATTTTTTTAATATAATAATTTGATTTCAGATGTTCCCATTTTGAGTCTGTTATAAATAGTGTGGCTTTGAGTATTGTTAATACATGTTTAGTTCTCACATGTACACATTTCTGTTGAGTATATACATGTACCTAGGAATAAAACTGCTGGGTCGAGATCATTCTCTGCATGCATTTAGTGTTGCTAGCCTCTGATACCATTTCCTAAAGTGATCCTGCTGATTTACAGATATTCCCATGAGCCCCTGCTGGAACTTCAGATGGCTCAGTGTCCTTGCCAGCGCTAAAAACTGTCAGTCCTCCTAGACTTAGCCAGTCTGGAGGGTCTTATTTTGGTTTTAGTTTTCTTTCAAATTTTTATTTGTTTGTTCGTTGTGTGTATGCACACACATGTCAGGAAGGTGGCAGTCAGAGGACAGCTTGCAGGAGTGAGTTCTGTCCTTCCACCACCTGGGTTCCAAGTTTTCCAGCTTGCTGGCCTGCTGACCTTTAGCCGCTGGCCTTTACCTGCTGGCCATCTTGCTGTCCCTGGTTTTTTCATCTCACCAGGGCCTTGTGGTATCGAACATGATGGATTTCTCTTTTTCTGTCCCCCTCTGCCCCTTGTTTGTACTGTTGTGCTGGAATCCAAGGCAGGCGCTCTGCAGCTGAGCCACACCCTCAGCCCCTACATGTCTTGTTGATACTGTTAGAGATGCGGAAGTGACATCATAATTTCCTTTTCTTACTCTGTTGCTGTTATAAAGTGCATTTGATTTTTTTATAGTGACCTTTTGCCTCACCGTAGCTCCACTAGTTTATCATGTATCACTTTGTAAATAAATACTAGCCATTGGGTGACAGAATGTTTGCCTCACATGTTTAAGGCTCGGGACTCCCCAGTTCAGAAAAGTAAAACAACCAGTCACAAACAAGTCATGTGGGTAGACTAAAAATCCTCTTTTGCTGTTTGCAGGCTTCCCTTCCAGTGCAAGAATACCTGTTCATGCCATTCGACCAAGCGCACAAGCAGTATGAGACTGCCAGGCACCTGCCACCCCCCCTCTATGTGCTCTTCGTGCAGGCCACCGCATACGGGCAGGCCTGTGGTGAGTATGTAGGCTGGGCAAGGAGGGTCTGTGGGAGAAGCAGCCGTAGTGAGGGCACTGCCTGCCCAGGAGAGTTCCCCAGCTTCGCCCACATGCCCTTCCTTTTGCACCTTCAGCATGGCTGCTTGAACCAGCTAGCCTGCAGTTTGACTTATGTGTTGGGCATTTCAGAGTGGATGGCTTTGAATCTTTATGAGCCTGCTGTAGCTCTTGGGTACGGTGCCCAGGCAGCCTGTGGGCTCTCAGGTGCTCACTCCATCAAGATATACTTAGCAGGTGGATCAGTGTCTCCTGTTGCACTTTGGGGGTGGGGTGCTTGGTGATCTAGGTCCTAGCCAGCACTCCCAAGCTTTCATGTTCCCTGAAACAGTCTGCATGGCTTTCTAGAGAATTACCAGGTGAAAGGATGAACCCTCAGTGTGCTCAGGACAGCCTGTGACTCTGCTAAGGTTTTTTAAAATTTTTTGCTCTGCCCAATGCAGCTTTCACCCAGCACTAAACTTTTCCTCCTTATTCACACCTTACCCTGTGGCATCAGGCAGACATACGTACCTGTGCATGCCCCTGTCCCAGCCATGGCACCAAGACATTACTGTGTCTTTTCTTGTGTCTTCTTGGTCCGTCTCGTCTTCTCCTTCCCCTCTGTTCTCTTCCGTTGCCATCATCAGCTCATATGAAATCCTCCTCCCAGCCCCCTAGACAGGGTGAGTAACTTTCTTTTGTGTTTAAAGTTCTGCTTGTTTCGAGGTCTATTTTCCTATATAACTCAAGACTAGACTATTAAAAAGAGTATTGTAGGAAGGAACGTGACTCTGGTAGAGTGATTGTTCAGGATGTGGAAGATGAGTTTGATCTTTTGTGCTTAAAGTTCTGCTTGTTTCGAGGTCTATTTTCCTATATAACTCAAGACTAGACTATTAAAAAGAGTATTGTAGGAAGGAACGTGACTCTGGTAGAGTGATTGTTCAGGATGTGGAAGATGAGTTTGATCCCCAGTTCCAGTGCTCCCTTGGGGGTAACCAGCTTGTCTGGGTTGGGATGGGATGCTATGCATATTGTTTACAGATATAAAGCAGTAGTTGGTTACTGGGGAGATGTTTTCCTTCCTTCCTTATAGTGTAGTTGGGCACATGGTATCAGGATCCTGTGAAATTCCTGCCCTTAGAGGAGGTGGAGCTGGGGTGTAGTCTAAGCTGAATTCCATCCCCACTGCCGTCAGGGAAAAAAAAGGATAGAGCAAGTGGACTGTGGATCCCAGAGTTCCACAGAAACGTACCCAAGAAACCAGGCAACAACACCAGGTGTGTGTGGAGCAGGTTGTTAGTGGAGTGCTTGAGACCACGCTCAAGCCAAAGCACCTGAAGTGGGCTCTGGTTCATTTGTTTCCTGTGAGTGGTTTGTCACTTCAGTGAGCATTGAGTTTCTCTAAATGGCTCTAATAACAGTGTGCCTTGTACAGTTGTCGTGAGACTTACGAATGTACTTCTTTATTTTGTGGTGCTGGGGTTCAAAGCCCCAGACCCACACGTTAACCATGTGCTCTCTGTACCACCCTCCTTGTTCCCAAAACTAATGTAACTAGAATGTAAACCTTAGTTTATTTATCTCCTGCCACTCAACAAACAGTCACTATTCTCCAAGGCTCCATTTTATAGATATAGAAACTGAGCCTCAGAGCAGTAAGTTTATCCTCCAGGTCAGAAGTTCAGTAATGAGTGGGATAGGAGTTCAGGTCTGGGGCTAGCTACAGTGTCCATGTTCCTACCGGTTACTCTTCTCCACTGCCCAGAGAAATGAGAGTGCTGACCAGTACTTGGTGACATGCAGAATATAGAACTTTTTACAAAGAGTGACCCATCGTCTCTGGGATGTGGATGGGTGTGGGCTTTGGAGAGAACTTTTTAGGACAGCTGTGGAATAATCCTTGAGTTTCTGGGCTTTGCACTGGTCTCAGGGTGCGCGGCTGGAAGAGGTACTCTGGATGATTTATTCCTAACAAATGTAGAGAAAAGACTCTAGTTTCTGTCTCTTTCCTCTGTGTGGAGTGAATTTGCCCCCACTCTTTCAGTAAGGATCTGGGGCAGGTGTAGAAGAGACGCAGCTGCCCAGTTGGCTGGTGCTCAGCAACCTCCCAACAGCTTTCCCAAGACGCCCTTTCCTACCTCCAGATAAGACGTTGTCTGTGGCTATTGAAGGCAGTGTGGACGAAGCCAAAGCTCTCTTCAAGCCCCCCGAGGACTCTCAAGGTAACATGGAAACTGGGATACCTCACCCTACCACTACCAAGGTCTTGGGCTTCTGAGAAATAGCTGGACTGACACAGTCTAGCAAGGAAGCTTGACCTCAATGTCAGTTAGGGTAGGAAGAGAACTTAGAGCCACCAAATGCAGCCTTAGGATTTCAGCCCGCCACTCGCTAGCGCTCACCAGCACTTTGACCCGATGAAGGCAGGTAACATGTTTTGAGACTGTTGACTCATTGTAAAAGGTAGCTAGTAGCCAGTTAAAGGTTAATGCCTACAATACCTGAATTCTGTAGGTTACAGCAGGAAAATTGTCACAGGATTAAAGCCAGGTTAGTCTTTAAAGCAACTTCCAGGTCAGCTAGGGTTGAGACCCTCTCTCAATACTTCCTGCTGTCCTCCAGAAGAAAGATAAATTCCTCGTATAGAATCATTGTTGGGTTACATGAAGCCTTATCTTCTTCACATAAAATAATCCGCAGCTGCTGTTATTCATGATGCTCTTACAACCGTGCCACCAACAAAAGGGTTTATACTTCACAGAAGTGACATTTAAAAGACCCTTGAGAAACAGGACTGGAAGCTGGGGATGAGGCGGCACACCCCTTTAATCCAGCTCTCGGGAGGCAGAGGCAGGCGGGTCAGTGAGTTTGAGGCCAGCCTGGCCTACATAGCAAGTTCAGGACAGCCAGGCCTCTGTAGACTCTGTTTCAACAAAACGGAAGTGTAACCCCTGGCTCCTCGTATGCCCACAGGGCGGCTTCACCCACATCCGTGTGAGTGTACGGGGTGGTAGGGCTATAAGGCGTTCCTTCATTCCATCATGCTTTCTATACCAAGTAAGCAGCCAACTAACTCGGAGTATTTAAGGAAGCTGATAGGAAGGACAGTCTGGACGGCCCTCAGTCCTGGGTTGAGGGTCTCCATCAAGGAGCCGGTGCAGTTCTCGCACCTCTCACTACCTTCTCTGTGTGGCTTCAGATGATGAGAGTGACTCGGACGCTGAGGAGGAACAGACCACGGTGAGCCCTGTTTGCTGTTATGGGAACATTATGCAGCCATGTTGCTGTTTTCAAGCACCGCACTCCATAAGGCAAAAGGAGGAGGGTTCGATAAGTATCTGCTGGGCAGGAGCCTGGCAGCTGGGCCACTGGGTCAGAAGGTCCTGGCAGCGCCAAAGGGGCGATTCAGACGACTCATCTTGGGTCTTTCTTTTGTCCAGAAACGGCGTCGCCCTACACTCGGGGTTCAGTTGGATGACAAGCGCAAGGAGATGCTGAAGAGGCACCCACTGTCTGTCTTGCTTGATCTAAAGTGCAAAGGTCTGGCTATATCCACTCAATTCCCATAGTACCTAAGAGTTTGTCCAGGTGTTGGTTGTTGGTGCAAAGGGTCCAGTTAGCCAGAGACTCTTGTCTTAGAATTATTTCAGTCTCCTATTTCTGTTTTTCCTCCTTTAAAAAAATTTTTTTAACATTTATTTGTGTGTGTGTGTGTGTGTGTGTGTGTGTGTGTGCGTGCATGTGTGCACATGCCACTGCAGGAGGCATATGAGGGTCAGAGAAGGACATGTAAGAATTGGTTCTTTCTACTATGTGAGACTCAGGAATTGAGCTGAAACCATCAGGTGGGAGTGCCTTGCCCTCCGAGCTGCCTGGCCGGCCAGTCCCCATTTCCACGGAGTAGTGTTTTTGTTTCTATTGTTTTCTCTTCAGGCAGGGTCTTCCTGCCCTGGCTGTCCTACAGCGTGCTGCGCAGACCAGCCAGGTGGCCTTGAACGTAGAGATCCTCTGCCTCTCAAGAGCTGGGATTAAATATATGCACCAGCACCCTGACCTCTGATGTGTTTGATTCATGAATGATCTTCTCTCCCTGTTCCTCCAGACAACAGCGTGCTTCATCTGACTTTCTACTATCTCATGAACCTCAACATCATGACAGTGAAGGCCAAAGTGACCACCGCCACGGAGCTCATCACCCCTATCAGTGCAGGGTATGGGGAAGGGACTGTGGGGGCGGAGCATGGGCGGGAGGTCTGGTGAGAGTCCCTTCCGCCAGCCCTCCCTCTGGCTATGAGAGGGTCTGTTGCCAAGTTGACTTCTGTTATAGTGTCCCCACAGCATGGGGGTCTTGGTACATCGCTGAGGTTTAGAAGTGCTTTCTGATTTACATTTGGGAAGCCGTCTTACTGCACAGCAGATAAAACAAGCAGTAACAGCATATTTGCTATGTAGCCAGAACCACAGGCTTTGTAGCCAGTAAAATGCATGTGAATGCATGACAGACAGCCAAATTGACAAATTTCAGCCCTTCTTTTTCCATTGCTGTCCTAAGGTGCCAGGATTTTTGTTCCCCAGCTCAGTTCAGTCCTCAGGTTTGTCCTTGGTAGTAAGAGAACTATAAACAGGCAGCCAGCATCCCTAGTAGTCTTGCTCTGCAGTCAAGAGTAGGAAGGACAGAGGACAGAAAGAACCTGGGGGTAAGCTAGCCTACACTTAGAGGGCCACTGCGCTGCCCCAGCACTCCTGGCCCTGCCTGACCTGGTGCTGCTTCAGCTGGAGAAAGAACACGGAGACTCAGAAAGGTCCAGGTCTGGTGCCTAGAGCTCTGCTCATCCCTTTGAATTCTGCAGGTGGGAGGAGTCTCTTGGCTTTAGACCCTACTCAGAGTCTGTGCTTTCCTCAGGCCTCTGTAGGTAGCCCTTGCTTGGTAGTGTTGTGCTACCTGGGGGCATACTGGGTGCAATTAACCTTGCTCCCAGCAGAGGGAGTCCAGAGCTTGTTTCTTTTGAGTCCCGCATTTCAGCCACTTCTTTCCTTCACTGAGCAGTTCTAGAACTTTTTTTTTTTTTTTTTTTTGAGGCAAGTTTGACTGTGTAGTCCTGGCTGGCCTGGAGCTTTCTATGTAGACCAGGCTGGCTTACAACTCAGAGATCCTCCTGCTTCTTGAATTCAAGGTCTGCCTGAGCTGTGTAGAGTTCTAGGCTAGGATACATAGTAAGACTCTATCTCCAAGAGAATAAGTAAGTTTAGAGAGGTCACATGCTAAGTGCTCGTTGTATTCATTTGTCAAGTTACCACACCACACCCTACAGATGTATACCGTTTTTCTGTATGTACAATCCAGAGAAATTGCTCGGGAGTATGGTGCTTATCTAGTGCACTCAAAGACCTGGGCTCAGTGTCCAGCTCTGCAGAAAAACAGAGAACTTAATTGTGCATGTAAAATTATTGCTGTAATTATTTCTGGCACTATTTCTATTTTTAATGTTCTGTAGTTTTCCTCTTTCAAAGTGGTGCCCTGGCCACCAGATAACTTGTATGTGTGTCGGTGTGTGTCTGTTTGTACATGTGCAGGTACACATATGTGTGGAGGCCAGAGAGTCGACCACAGGTGTCTTCCACAGTCACTCTCCTCCTTTATTTTTGAAACAAGGTCTCACTGAACTTGGAGTTTGCAGACTCAACTAGACTTGTTGGCCAGCAAGCCCCAGGGGTCCTTCTGTCTCCACCTCCTCAGGGGCTGTGGGTGTGTGCTCTAACCTGGACGTTTTATGTGGATGGTGGACATCGGACTCAGTCTATCAGGCTGTGTAGTGAGCACTGCACCTACCGAGTCATCTTCTCAGCCCCACTATGTAATTCTGGAAGGAATAACGTAAAAAACAGAACAGAACAAAACAAAATACTAAAGACTCTGTTCTCAGGGGCCAGGGAGATGGTTTACTGGGTAAAAGCACTTGGTACACAAGCCTGATAACCCAGAACTCCTGAGGAAAGCCAGATATGACCACGCCTGTTTCCTAGAGAGAGGGGAGTCTGGGGCAGGAAAATCAGCTGGATTTCCAGCTTGTTTGGAGTATACTGTACCGTGTCAGAAGCGGGAGAGACTTTGCCTTGATACATAGAAGACAAAACTGGTTACCGGAATTGTCCTCTGTGTGCTACAGTATTCACACATGCACACAAAATGTGTGGGGCAGTGGCCCACGCCTTTAATGCCAGCACTTGGAAGGCAGAGGCAGGCGGATCTCTGTGAGTTCAAGGCCAGCCTGGTCTATGGAGCAAGTTCCAGGACAGCCAGAGCTACAGAGAGAAACCCTCAAACAAACCAAAGAAAGAAAGAAAGAAAAGCTATTCTTTCTGATCGGATGGTGTGAACTCAGTCTCTATATTTAATAGCATCATGAGCTTCCGCGCCTACCCATCACAGCCTTGGGTTTATTATGCCTTGAGAAGTGTTGTGTTGTTAGGGTCCGTGGCTTGAAGCACATAAAGGATTTGGCTCACAGGAAGCATTCAGGGAAAGATGGTAATCCAGCCAGATGTGGTGGCACTCGCTCTTACTCCCAGCACCCAGGAGGCAGAGGCAAGTGGATCTCTTGAGTTCTAGGACAACCTGGTCTACGGAGCGAGCGTCAGTACAGCCAGGGCTGTTACACTGAGAAACCTTGTTTCCAAAAACAAACAGAACAAAAAGATGGTGGTTGACATCAGAGTTGAGCAGCGCATTGCCACTCACGGATGCCCAGCTCCGTGCTGAGCCACCGTAGTGGCTGCCTTCTCACTGCAGGCTTGTCCTCTGTAGGGACCTGCTGTCTCCTGACTCAGTCCTGAGCTGCTTATATCCTGGAGATCATGGAAAGAAAACGCCAAACCCAGCCAACCAGTATCAGTTTGATAAAGTTGGGTGAGTAGACAGGGTTTCCACCTTCCCCGACTCTGTATCTGGTGCTTCAGTCTAAACTGGAAACCTGTTAGGGCCAGAGGCAACCAGATTATCTTGGGCTAGAGGGGACATCTTTCTCTTCTTACATGGGAAGCAATCGGATGTCATGGAGAGATGAGAGCTTGAGGAATATCGGGACACTCTGGTTAGGGATGCGGCTGCGCTCAGCGCAGTATGGTGGGCTAAATCCCTAGTACCATAAAAATACCAACAGTAAAATGTGTGGCACCCTAATTCTCATGAGTATTCAAGATTTCAAGTGGGTAGAGCAGCGAGGAGGTCAGCACACTGCCTTTTTGAGATCTGTTTGGTGAGGCAAAGGTTCCAAGGTGAAAAAGTAAATATTGGAGGTGAAATTCCGGGGAGGCATCTTACACAGGCGAGGAGCCTCAGCCTCTGGGGCCGACTTCAGGGCACTGGGGAGTGGGAGGACGACGGTGTCCTGGGGCCACGCAGAACTAGGGCTTGACCTAGGTCCTGCGTGTGGGCTCTGCTGCTGAGCTGCATTCCCAATACACAAAATGATTTTATTCTATCTTTTTTGCAGCATCCTGACTTTGAGAGACTATGTACTTGAGTTAGGTCACCCCTATTTGTGGGTACAGAAGCTGGGTGGCCTTCACTTCCCCAAAGAGCAGCCCCAGGTGTGTATTCTGACCCTGCCCCTTTGGCTGAGGGGCTGTACCTCTCCTCCTCTTGGACAGACTCCAGAAAGGCCTCCGATAGCTTCGCAGGTTTTTGATCTAGCAGAATATCTTCCTAAGCCGTGATCTGACCTCCGTTCACTCAAGGCAATAAAATACCCTAGCTCTCTAAACCAAAGATAACTTGGTCTGCCCCAGATATGGCGCAGCTATAGCTTTTGCTGTCCTTCACTTGTGTACAGGTATGCTCCAAACGAGAACGGGCAAAATCCCAGGGGCCAGACACTCCAGACGCTCCCTTTTCTCAGGGGCTGGTCACAGCCTCGTGGGGACCCACTATCTTGTGTTCTTGCTTAGCATTTTGGCCTGTTGTAGTGGATAAATCTGCAATTCCAAACAGCCCTCATCCTGGGACATGGCTGTGAGATCGGGCTGTCTCAGGAGAGATGGAGGTCCCCGGAGGAAGAAGGTGGGAGCTCATGTGTGTCCTTCGTTGTCACCCATATTAGCACACAGTGATAGCCGACCACTCACAGAGCGCCAGCCACATGGAGACCACCATGAAACTGCTGAAGACCAGGGTACAGTCCCGCCTGGCTCTCCACAAACAGTTCGCATCTCTGGGTAAGCCGGGGCAGGGACTAGCGCCCGACTGCCACTCGGTCCACATAGAAACAAAAGCCACATCCTGGTTATAGATCAGAGACCTGTGTTCCTGGCCATACTGAGCAGCAAATGGTAGGACCAGTGGGGAGCTGCAGGCCCATTCAGGCAGAGGTCTGAGCTCCCTGCAGAGTGGGCAGTTCTGTGCCGGCTCTCCCAGAGGACGCTGAAGCCATTGGCAAAAGTTTGCAGATTCATCAAGGCAGCTTGTCCTAGGTCCATGCATGGCAGACTCATGCACTTGGCAGGTATTAAATGAGAGTCTATTTCATGCTAGTACCCCATATAGCCTGAGGGGAGGAATATGGGACCCTCTTATTCACTGAACTTATCTTCAGCTCAATGATTGTAGCTATATAGGGTCACCCCGTTATCCTTTCCCTAAGATCTACTGAGCTAGTGCTTCCAAGAGTACAGCTGAGCCCCTTGGATTTTCTGCTAAGCTCCCAGGTAATTATAATGAGCTACTGACCTAGGTAGTGGCCATGTATTTTCTTTTAGTTTACTCAGTAAAAAGCTGTTGGGTATTTACAAGACACTTGAAGGGTGGGAGTAAGGTTTTGGAGGGAGTCATATCTTTGTGGCATTAAAGACTCACTGTCAAGTCAGGCAGGACCCACCTGGAGACAAGACCCCTCCTCCCCACCTCCGAGCCAGTTCTTTGGATCTCCAGGGCAGTATCACCCATCCCTCAGGCCTTGCTCCCCACTCCCTGTTGCCAGCATCGCAAGGTTGGATGATTGTTATCCAGACAGTGTTCCCTGTCTTGGCATTTGTTTATTGAAACACCAGCAGGGAGCTGACACAGAACACTGCAGTTGGTTTTTCTGTCAAGGTCAGCTGAGAAAACACAGCCCTCTCAGCTATTTGATCTAATTAACAGTTCCTGCTGCAGAGGCACTAATGCTAGTTATAGCTTCAGGGTTTTGTTTTGCTAGACGTTATCTGCAGTAAGGATAAAGCACCCATGAATGCAAGCTCTGGGTTCAGCCACAGGTACATAGCCCTGCATGAAGTCTATGTCAGGCTGAAATGCCTCTGTTCCTGGCGTGTGGTGAGCTGGGTACTTCTTGAGTACCAGAGGTACTGGACAAGTGGGAAGGTCACCTTAGCCCTCCAGCAAGCCACAGGCAGATGCTGGTCCCCCAGCTGTGGCACCTGATTTCTACCTGTAATGCCTCCTGCCTTGCTCTCTTTCAGAACATGGCATTGTGCCAGTTAACAGTGATTGCCAGTATCTCTTCCCTGCCAAGGTTGTTTCTCGCCTGGTAAAGTGGGTAATAATTGCCCACGAAGATTACATGGTAGGTAGAACTGCAGCCCCCATGCCCATGTCACCCCTCAACTCCTGTCCCCAACCTCTGCCATTAAGGGCTTTAGAGAAGCAGCAGCTCACACTGGTTTCTGTTCTAGGAACTGCATTTCACTAAGGACATTGTTGAGGCAGGACTGGCTGGGGACACCAATCTCTACTACCTGGCACTTATTGAAAGGGGAACAGGTAGGTGATTGCTCTGCTGACTAGAGCTGTAATCAAGGGGAGCTCTGAAATATCACATACACCTAGAGATTGCCCAAAAGAAGCAAAAAGACCCTAGAATCCTCCATAGAGATCTACAAACACTAGTGACTAGGGAGCCACCTCTCTCAGTAAGGACTTGTTCTGCCACACAGCCACACACGGTTCATGTCATTTTATCCTCACAACAGGCAGTGTGCAGTGGGCTTATCCCGTCTTATAGCTGAGGAAATGCTGGCGAGTCACAAGCTTGGTCTCACCTCAGCTTGCTTTTGCTTTTTGCTTTCCCTCGCTGTATTGCCAGACCTCCTTTCTCCCCCACTCAGAATGTCAGGGCTGTTATCTGATTGTGAAGGTTGGGTCACAGAACTGCTCCTCCTCTTCACCTGCAGCCACTCAGAAGCCATGCTTGGGCTGTTTAGGCTGTTGTTTCCCCAGCCTGAGCAAGCCCTGCTGTGGGGCCTCACCCCTTCCCAACCCCCAGCTTTGCAGCTTTGAGCTCAGGAAGCTGTCTGTGGCCCTGTATTAGTCAATACATTGACGGGGTAGAACACTTGCCTAGCACACCTGCAACCTTAGATCTATCCCGCAGCGCCACAAAAGATACAGGAAAGCACAACTGTAAAGACTGTATTTAGCGCATACATTGGTGGTTGTGTTTGTTATAATTTTTATTTAGTGTATGTCTGGATGCACTCAGGTCTAAGCAACACACACACTCACACACACTCACACTCACACACACACACTCACACACTCACACACACACACACACACTCACACACACTCACAGACACACACACTTTCTCACACACTCACACACACACACTCACACACACACACACACTCACAGAGAGAGAAGGTGGGGGGACAGCTATCCCAGGACAACCTTGAAGGAGTCAGTTCTTTCCTTTAACCTTACAGGTTCCAGGAATCACACTCTGGTCGTAAGCCACATTTACCTACTGAGCTGTCTAACTGGCCCACTTCTGTGGTTTGGTTTGGTTGAGAGAG
This sequence comes from Cricetomys ansorgei, assembly GCA_026225945.1. Taxonomy (NCBI): domain Eukaryota; kingdom Metazoa; phylum Chordata; class Mammalia; order Rodentia; family Nesomyidae; genus Cricetomys; species Cricetomys ansorgei. The sequence continues at coordinate 24,989,751 of JAMJFZ010000435.1, read as the reverse complement.
TCTCACTATGTAGCTCTAGCTGTCTGGAACTCACAGAGCTCTGTCTGCCTCAGAAGTGCTGGGATTAAAGGCTTGCGCTACCATGCTATTCTATTTTTGTTCTTGAGATGAAGTCTAACAGGCCAAAAACCCACTATGTAAGCCAGGCTGGCCTTGAACTCTCCTGATCTTTCCTAGCCTCCAGAGTTCTGGGATTGCACACATGCGCCACCGTGCCTGTTTAGTTCACATATTTGAAGGCTGAAAATCCAAGATGACCTGGTGAACCTCTGGTGAAGGGCTTCATGGCAGTGATAATACAGAGATGTGTGCAAAAATCACATGTCAAAAGGAAGCCAGAGTGATTTAGGAGCCAAGATTGTTCTAGACAACTTTCTTGGCACTAACCAGAGTCTCCTGAGACATTCCTTAATCCTTTCAGAAGGTAATCCCTCCTCATCTAGAACCTAACTACCTCTTACTAGAGCCCACTTCTTAAAGGCTTAACTTTGCAGCAGCACATGGAAACCAACTTCTAGTATAAATACCTTTGGATAACACAAGCCAAATCAGAAGTACCAATCAAAAGGCATCTGGGCGCCAGGAAGATGGCTCAGTGGGTTAAAGCACTTGTGTAATGTACTAATGTGCTGAACTTGATTCCTAGAACCCACACAAAAAAGCTGAATGGAGTGGTGTATACCTGTAATCCCAGCATTCCTAGGGTAAGACGGAGACAGAGATAGGAGAACCTTCTGGAAGCTACAATAAATAGCTTAGCTGCAGAAATAAGAAACCCTGCCTCAGAACAAAGTGGAGCAAGAGAAGTGGCTCCTGGGAAATAGTCCTCTGACCACACACACGCTGTGGCATGCACCTGCACTCATGTGCACCTAGTTAAAATAGAACAGCAGGCGTCAAAGGCTGTCAGAGGGGAAATTGATATGAGATATTTTTTAGTGATTATGAATGCAGATTTGATACCAGGTAGTTCTGGTTGAACTCAGTCTTGTACATTTGCAGCTGTTTAATGACAGAGAAGTTTCTGTCATTTTTCATATATAAATTGAGTATGAGAAGTTGGATCATTTGCCACTTGCCCTAGTTGGGAGCCAGAAGCAGTAAGATCAGAAGTTCAGAGTCATCCTTGGTTATATATTGAATTTGAGGCTATCCTGGGCTACATGAGACTTTTTCAACTACAACAACAAATTCTTGAGAGAGAGAGGGTGGGGGAGGGGACTGATGTGATGACACAGTGGCTGAGAGCACTGGCTGCTTATCTAGAGGGTCTGATCAATGTGCAGCACCCACATGGCAGCTCACAACATCTGTAACTCCAGTCCCAGGGGTCCAGTGCCGCCTTCTGGCTTCCAGAAGTACTGCATACATGTTGGTGCAAAGATAGATGGAGGCAAAACAACCACACACACATACACACACACACATACACACACATACACACACACACACGGCACACAGAGTTTTTAAGTAATTACAATAATTACAATGACATTTCTCAAGGCAGCAAATGCAATCCATTGACAAATACTAGCAAACAGAACAAGACCTTTGGAGGAACCAGAGTTATTATACCTCATACTCAACAACCTGGCACGATTTTACTCAGATTCTAAAACAGTCAGTACCAGTATCTTGGCGGCACTTAAGTTAATAGGAGACATTTGGGTTGACTTCGGTTACAGTGTAGAGACCCCCGTGGAAAATGGGTAATCACTAATTTTCTGCCTCTTCCCAGCTAAACTTCAGGCTGCTGTGGTACTGAACCCTGGCTACTCCTCCATCCCACCCGTTTTCCGACTCTGTCTAAACTGGAAAGGGGAGAAAACCAACAGCAATGATGACAACATCCGGGTAAGACCCAGATGGGTGTCAGGAGGAACAGGGAGAGCCCCTAGGACGGTGGGCAGTGCCCATGCCTGTAGCTGCTGAGGCCATGGGCCTGTTCAGTCCCAGGACAGCGACTTACCAGGATTTACAGAGTGTGCTCACGGCTTCACTTCCCTGAGACCCACAGCTTTCCCGTTTATCAAATAGCATTGTTAACTGGGTACAGCATCCTTACACAGCTCCAGGGACTTGGACCTGACTGAGGGCAGTGAGATAATGAAGGAAAACAGACACAGCTGAAACTAGGTGGTCTGGTCTCAGCTGGAGAAACCTTAGCTCACTCCAGCGCCAGTGTGCTTATTACATAGGGTTGTGGCACACAGGTGATCAAGGAGGCAGGTTTAGCTAATCTCAGTAGGAGCAGTCTGTAGGGGAGCAGGCTTCATGACGTAAACTTCTAGGGAAAGAACCTTCCGGTAGACACTTTGCAAACCCACTGTCAACATTCGTACTTGGATTAGAAGGGAAGGTTTTGCCACACCTCCGCGGATCTGAGGCTAGGTCATGGCCAGCTCGTGTCGGCAGCACGTATTCACTCAGGACTCACGCACTCGGGGTTCCTCCACTCCCTGCAGCAAGGCATGGTGGCGCACACCCTTAGTTCCAGCGCTGGGGAGGCAGAAGCAGACAGATCTCTGAGTTCAAGGCCAGCCTGGTCTACAGAGTGAGTTCCAGGTCAGCCAAGGCTACATAGTGAGACCCTGCCTTAAAAAAATAAAAAAAGTAAGAAAGAAAAAGGAGAAGTTTTTCTTAAAATCTTGTCACCTTGGGCTTCTGTGAGATGGTGAATAAACTCAGAAGCATAGGGACACTGAGGTTTGATGACAGTGTGGGTGCCGGGACTGTCGCTCAGGGTCAGCCTCTTGATGGGATGTGGTAGCCTTTAGTTGCAGGACATTTTTTTAATCCTAGTGCCTTCTGGCTTGGGACTTAAGATTCGCCCTCTACACACCTGTGTTCCTTGCTGTAGGCATTTGGGGTCAGAAAAGTGGGTTATAATCAGGAAGACTCTGTTGTCCTGAGGAAATGGGGTTTCTGGACAAGGCTGTGGCGCAGCTCTGTGCACACAGCTCCTGTGCCCTCAGCTCAGCCATTTCAGGAAGGAAATGCTGAGGTCCTGGCTTCCCATCCACGCAGGCCATGGAGAGTGAGGTCAACGTGTGCTATAGGGAGCTGTGTGGCCCTCGGCCTGGCCACCAGCTCCTGACCAACCAGCTGCAAAGGCTGTGTGTGCTGCTGGATGTCTACCTGGAGACCGAGAGCCATGATGACAGCGTAGAGGGCCCCAAGGAATTTCCCCAGGAGAAGATGTGCCTGCGGCTTTTTAGGTGAGCAGAGAGCTGGGCTCTTATGACTCCTCATGACATTGTGATCAGAACCCTCTAGAAGACTAGGTCTCACTGGATAGGACCTGGCATAGAGGGCATCCATCTCTGTGCAGAGCAGAAAGTTCTGCTGTCAGATTTCCAGGAAGAACTTGTTTTCTCCTTCCTGAGGCATCCCTACAGCCTGGCTTACCTGTTCTTGGTCACCCCCTGGAGAAAGCCACTCAATCAACCAAGGGAATTACACTGGGCCATGCTAAAAAGCTTTGGCTGAACTTTGAGCATTTTCTATTTACTTTTGATATCCAAGTGAGCACGTAAGGCGGTGCATCCTCACAGTCCCTCGTGAATCTGCTGGAATCTTTGAGGCTCATCCCTTAGTGAGACTCAAGACAGTGGGCAGTCAGGCTGTATAGAGAAAAAACAGCCCTTCTAGAAGGCAGGCAGGCAGGCAGGCAGGCAGGCATGCTAATGACAGAGCTGTCCATTCTGCCTAGCACCGAGCTAGGTCCTAGGGCTGGTCAGGGAGTGAGACCTGTAGAGCTCTGGGTGGCTGAGATTTGTGTTAAGTTCCCGGGTGATTCCTGCTCCAAGTCGGGCTCAGAATGCTAGCTGGTCTTGGCAACTTGCTATTTATAGTGTCTGGGCTTGCAGGACCTCAGGCTAATTTTCCATTTTCTTGGATATTGAGGTTTCCTTTCCTACTTGTCCCCTAACCTGCGTTTTTGTTCTTTCAAAACTCTAGAGATTACTTCTAGGTCTCCCTTCTCTTTTGAACAAGGGAGTGATGAGGAACTGTGCTTGCATTATAATTCTTTATCTACCAGGCCTGGTAGCGTGGCTCGGGCCTATAATCTTACACTTGGAAGCTAGAGGCAGAATTGCCATGAGTTCAAGGCCAGACTTGGCTACAGAACAAACAAAAACAAAAAAGTTTCTTACCTTGCTCTCAGTCTTATTCTTGCATAGCCAGTTCTCACGCCCAGGAAAGTGTCCCAGCGTCTTCCTTCCCGTCTGGCACCTCCACTGTCCTGCTTTATGGTGTTGTTTGATAATAACCATCTCCAGCCCCAGATGGCTACAAGGAAGCAGAGCTAACCGCCAGTCCGAGTCTTGCTCTCCCCAGTGGGTCTGTGTGAAATCTCAGCTTTTCCCACCTCTTCACCTACTCTAGCACATTTGCAGGGAGGGAGCCCCCACACAGCCTGCGCTTGTTTTCTCTTCAGTGGTTCCCGGTAGGCTCATTTCCTGAAGTGCTGAGCTCTCTCGGTGCTCTGTTTATAGCTGTAGTTCTCCTTGAAAAGAAGGCGGGGCGGAACTGGAGAGGGCCCACAGAGGAGGGCTGCTTACTGGCTTGCTCCCCGTGGCTGGCTCGCCCCACCTGCTTCTTCCCATTTGACTCTCACTTGTACAAAGATGACAGAAACATCTGGACACACTCTCCCTGAGACCAAGTCCCGGGGTGTCAGCCTTTGTTACTGTTGTTGGATGTCAGTCAGACAAAGATGGAGCAGGAGGGGGTCCTCTTTGTAGACGTTTGGTTTTGTGCAGTTGTGTGGAACAAGTCCCCCTGTGAGGTTTTGCTTGAGGACCCAGAATTCCTCCTAAAGTGTTGACAGAGTGGAAGTTTGAACATGGTCTTGCCTTCCCTAGCCATGGCTGTGCCTTCCTAAAATTCACAGGCTTTGGTGTGAGACCTCCGGGGCCAGGGCGTACACTGTTGTGCCAAAGCTTGCCCCCTTTGTCTGTTTCTCCAGCTTTAAATGTGCTCTTCACTTTCTCAATTATATAAATACAGTGTCTGTTGATAAAGTCATAAACTTTATAAAGTGTTCCAAAAATGAGGATGGCTGTGTACTGTCCCTAAACTGTCTGCTGCGTTAAGAGATCCTCCAGGGTCGCACATTGCCAGCATGAAGAGTCACTTACAAAAATGGTGTCACACCTTAACCAGTGTGATTTGATTTTCTCACTGTGCCTCTGCCTGAACCACACAACTCTGACTTTCCCCCCCGTGACAGCTGCATGGCGTTCTCGTGAGTGAACTGTAATTTATTTCATCAGACCGAAAGGCATGTTGTTAACTGTTGTTAACTACTTTTCTTGTTTCTCTAGGGGTCCAAGTAGGATGAAGCCATTTAAATACAACCACCCTCAAGGATTCTTCAGCCACCGCTGACTCCCTCTCTGTCTGTCATTCCCGGAAGGCTTGCCCCGAGTCTTGGGTCTCTACTTTTTGCTCTGGCCACATGCGGTTCTTAATATTTTTCAAAGATACCAGCTGATTAAAATGTCGCCTGACCAAATAGCCTTTATTTGTAGCTCCTTGGGCAGGCTGAAGGGCGTGTGGGACTATGGTAACATGAAGACTATTTCTGGATGCACTTTTGATGGCCTAATACTTGGCAGTTGGATGTTTTAAATGCCTAACATTGCCACAACATTAAACAGAAAACAGACATCGCAGAGAACAATTTTAAATATTTCAAGTTTTCATGGTCAGTGAGACCCGTGTTGGTGAGTCACATGCAGAACTACTAACCATAGTAGTTCTCATAGCCAGAGACAGAGCAGTCTTTGGCCACACTGCCCTGAACATGCACAAGTATGTCTCAGAAGCTGAGCACGGTTAGACACAGTTAGCACTTTGGGAAAGGAGAGTGAGACCAGGTAACACTCTCGGAGCTTTGTGACAGAGACTTGGTAAGTGTCTACACCCAGACCTTCAGAGTGGAGACAGGCAGATCTTTCTGAGTTTCAGGTCAGCCAAAGCTTCACAGTGAGACCATGCTTCCAAACAAACAAGTTCAACGAAATAAAAATGTTTCTGACTTTCAAAAGGTTAGGAAAATGTTTGCAAAACTCTGGGGTCTAGGAGTAAAGTTCAGTGTAGAACACTTACCTGATATACTGAAGGCCTGGAGTTCAATTCTCAGCACCACAAAGGGAAAAATAGCCCTTCTTTGTCCTGAGGTTTTTTTTTTTTTTTTTTTTTTTTTTTTTTTCCCTTTTTAAGATGTATTTATTTAAATTTTATTTATTTATTTATTTATTTATTTAAGATTTATTTTGAGTGCTCTATCTGCATGCACACCTGTATGCCAGAAGAGGGCATCAGATCCCATGATAGATGGTTGTAAGACATCATTTGGTTGCTGGGATTTAAACTCAGGACCTCTGGAAGAACAGCCAATGGTCTTAACCACTGAGCCATCTCTCCAGCCCTGTCCTGAGTATTCATGGACACGTGTCTGAAAAACTCTGCTCTCTGCCCCCTATCAGTACTAAATTCAGAGTTCAGTTTAAGAAGTAAAATACATGGCCAAGAATGTAGCTCATTGGTGGAGCCCATGCAAAGTTCTGTGTCTTTCTTCAGCGCCAAAAAGTAAAGAAAGAACCAAGATACAAAGATACAGAAATACTTAGGAATTATTGAGGGTAGTGTTGGCTCATGCCCTTAATCCCAGCACTCAGAGGCAAAAGCAGATGGATCTCTGGGAGTTCAAGGCCAGCATGGACTACATAGTGAATTCCAGGACAGCCAGGGTTATGTAGAGAGATTCTGTCTCAAACAAAAGTATTAATAATAATTATCCTATGGTTGCAGGCCGGGGCTAGAGCTCAGCTGATAGAGTGTTTGCCTAGAATTCATGAAGCCACGGAGTTGATCCCTAGCAATACATAAACCAGCTGTAGTGGTGCAGTGGAGGAGGATCACAAGTTCAAGGTCACTCTGCTGCATAGGAAGTTAGGCCAGCTGGGCTACCTAACACATTGTCTCAATAATAATAATTTGCCGGGCAGTGGTGGCGCTCCCCTTTAATCCCAGCACTCCGGAGGCAGAGGCAGGCGGATCTCTAAGTTCAAGGCCAGCCTGGTCTACAGAGTGAGTTCCAGAACAGCCAGGGCTACAACAGAGAAACCCTGTCTCAAAAAACAAATATATTTAAATGAGAAATTTTAAGACAAGCTGGGAGACTGCAAAACCTGCCAAGGCACTTCATTTCACAAATGGGAACTAGAGTCCAGCAAGAGGACTTAAATGTCTACCACCACTCAGCACCTCTCTGCCCCAAACTGCCTCGTTCGTTCCTCTGACTGCCAGAAGGGGGCGCTCTGCAGCCAGAGACCCACACAGGAGTGCCCTATCTGCAAGCTGATGCAAAAAGCCCTTTTCCAAACTATCCCAAATACCTCCTCTCAGCTGACCTGAGCAGGCCAGGGGAGTGTGTTCTTAACAAACTCCCCAGATGCATTTTGGCCTGGCTTTTCTTGGAAGACATTGCATTTGTTCTCTCCTCTTCCCTCATTTTTCTTGGTGACAGAACCCGGGAAGGCTGTTTCCTAAGCAGCCCTTCTCGGCTGCCGTATGCAGCCGGAGCATCTGGATGCTTTGCCCCTGCACACAGTAAGGACTTGTCTTTTTCCTGACCTAGTTGCCTGGGACTTTGTCCCTGCTGGCGGCATCTTGGTCTGGCTACTTGCAGGCCTCTATCTCACTGCCTGTGCTGAATAAGGTTAAAACAGGCTAAAAATAGTCTTTTAATGGCCCCTGCATTGCAGCCTCCGCTCTGGTCTTGGCTGGAAGGGGGCCAAGCTGACTCAGCACAAAAGCTCTCCTCTGGAAAGAAGCTGTGGCTGGGGGGCAAAGGCTGCTGGAGAGTGCTGGGAGGGGCTCTGCCTGCTGGGTATGGCTTGTCCTCTCCAGAGAGGTTTTTTTTTTTCTTTCAAAGAGCAGGCAGAACAAAGGAATCTTCTGGAGAAAGGTAGTAAAACAAACGAGAAACTCAAAGATAATCCAGGCCCTTCTGGTCGTTTGGTGGAGCCATCCATGCCTAGAGCAGGCAGATAGAGGAAGGACCTCGCAGCTGCTTCTGCTGGAATTGCCCGTAGTCCTTCAGTTCCTGAGCTGGGGTACACCCCAAGCTGAGCCTCTGCCAGCACTTGCCCTGCATCAGAAAACCATTCGTGTTTCTTGCTTTTATTCTTTGCAGTGCTGGGGATCCCATGCAGGTGTCATGCTTGAGAGGAAAGCACCACTGAGCTGCACCCCTCGGCCTGTCTGTCTTGTTAGGGTTTTTATTGCTGTGATGAAACAGCACGACCACAGGCAAGTTAGGAAAGGGTTTAATGTCGTACACTTCCACATCTCTGCTCATCATCGAAGGAAGTCAGGGCAGGAACTCACACAGGGCAGGGACCCAGAGGCAGGAGCTGATGCAGAGGCCATGGAGGGGTGCTGCTTACTGGCTCCTTCCTCATGACTTGCTCAGCCTGCTTGCTTATTGAACCCAGGGCCACCAGCCCAGCGGTGACCCCACCTACAATGGACTGGACATGCCCACATCAATCTAGTGATGAAGAAAATGCCCTATTGGCCTTTCCTGTCAGCAGCCCCATCTCTGGAGGCATTTTCTCAATTGAGGGTCTCTCCTCTCAGATTTTAGCTTGTGCCAAGTTGACTAGCCAGGGCACCATCTTTGTCTTTCTAAAAACTGGCCTTCACATTCTCAATTCTTGAACTTGCTGTTTAGCTGAGGGTGGGGTTAGGGATTCCATGTGCATTGCACTGTGTGTGTAGGTCAGGGACAACTTGTGAGATTCTTGTTCTCTCCTTTCGCCATGTGGGCCCAGGGACTGAATTCAGGTTGTCTAGATTGGCAGCAGGTGCCTTTCCCTGCAGAGCTGTATCAATGGCCACTTCTAAGAGTTTTTATGAGTTTTGTTCATATATTCGTGTCACTAATCCAATAAGAATTTTTATATGACGTAAGGTAGGGATCCAACTTAATTTTCCACATATGAATATCCAGTTGTCTCAGAAACCAGAAGAAATGGACTATTATTTTCTATATTGGATGATCTTGGCAATCTTACCATGCCTGTAATTCTAGGACTCAGGAGGCTGAAGCTGGAGGAATGCAAAGAGGAGATTTGGAAGTTTGAGTGCTCTGGCTTTATTCTTTTTTGTTATTTGCAATTTGGGAGCTTATGCCGTCCATGGGAGTTTTCAAATCAGTAGACCAGGCTGGCCTTGAACTCAGAGATTCACTTGCATCTGCCTCCCAAATGCTGGGATTAAAGGCATGAGCCACCATCGCCCATTGCTAAATCAGTTTTTCCATTGATGAAAAATAAAAATGTCTAGCAGTTTCAAAGAAATTTTAATCACTACTGTTGAGTTTGTGTGTGTGTGCACACGTACATGCATGCGTGTGTATTTGCATGTGTGTAAGTGTGAGAACGACTGAGGAGAGTTGGTTCTTTCCCTCTGCCTTGTGTGTGTCCTGGGGATCGAACTCATGTCATCAGACTTGCCTATGACTCCTCCACTAAGTCATCTCACTGGCCCAGGCCTGGGAATTTTGATAGGGATTGCAGTGAGTCTGAAAACTGGCCTTGGTAGTGTAGCCATTTAAACCGTATTAAGAGCAGCATGTGGTGTGCACACTGACTCCAGCACTTGGGAGATGGAGGCAGGAGAAGCAGGAGTTAGAGGCCGTCTGTGTCTACAGAGTGTGTTTGAGGCCAAACTG